>PVIU01011654.1:0-63667 GCA_004026605.1 Ondatra zibethicus | reverse complement strand
ATGAGCATATGATCAAACCAGACTCTCTGAATGTGGCGGCGAAAGTTGGCAGATGGAGAACCCATCAACAATGACACCAGGACCTATTTCTTCTGCATGTATTATCTTTTTGAGAACCGAGTCTTTTTGAATGCACTCCTTCCTAGGCCGGGAGGGATGGGGGTGGGCCTTGGACTTCCAACAGGGCAGGGCACCATGCGCTCTTTCAAGGAAGAAGGGGGAGGGAGGAGGGGTAGGGGGGTAGTGGGAGGGGACCGGGAGAAGGGGAAGAAAGGTAAAAATTTTATTTCTTTAATTATGTTCTTGAATGGAAAAAATAAAACAAAACAATGTATGGAAAAAAAAAAAAGAAGTTCCCTAAGTCCTAGGTCCAGAAAGCAATAGTGTCTGCTGGTATGATCATTTACTTAAAGCAAGTCCCTCTTGGTTGTTAGCAACAGCCGTCACAGGTTCTAAAGGTGGTTCTACCTGCACGCCTGTCTGGGAATGGACTGATGCTCAGAGAAGTTAGGGAATTTGCCTGGACACACATCAGTAGGGGAATAATCTAGGATTTAAGGGTAATCTCGGCTGACATCAAAACCTAGATGTTTCCCTTTCTCCTCTGCTTCGGAGGCGCCAAGTGTTCGATTAGTTTCAGGACAGCCCACTCCTTTCCAAAGAGCTTGTGTGAGGTAGTTCGTGTCTAATTCTATCTTTAAAAAAAAGTTAGCCTATCCTGGCAGCAGAATGGGATATAGGAAAAGAATGTAGAGTATGGAATCTAAGGTACAGGTTTTGAGACTGGGGAGATGGCTTTGCTGGTAAAGCCTCAGGACTAGGGTCTAGGTTTCCATGTTAAAAGCGGAGTACAGGGATGTTTGCGTAGGACCCCAGGGGTGGAAAATGGGAGGAGGAGACAGGAGGAACACCATGGCTTGCTGCCAGCTAGCGTAGTCTACACGGTAAACTTCCAGGCCAGTGGGAGACCCTGTCTCATACAAAAAAGAGGAGGTGCCTAAAGGTTAGGGTGAGGACCAATATGCAAGGTTGTCCTCTGACCTCCACATTGCATGGGTCATGCACACCCTACACACACACACACACGCACTCACACAAATACAAAATAAAAACAGTGTGGATCTGCTTTCTAGTGTGACCCTCCTTAACTGGACAATCTTCTAGGTTGTTTACGTTTTCTAGCCTGAGCTCCCACTTCATGGAATGTGGAACTCGTTATACCTGCTCTGTGTCACAGAGTCTCCCAGAGTCCAACTCGGATAACATATATGGCAATGCTGTTTATGAATGCATGGCTTTGTTTATGACAGGGCACTGTTATTGTTGGGCGCCTTCCAAGACCTACCTGCCTTCTCCTTAGGCTGAGTCAGAAAACTTACAAGTGAGATGTCTTAGCTTATAAAGTGGGGTTCAAGAAATAGAAACGGGGTGCCTACTTAGGAATTCTTTCTTCCGCTTTGCACAGGCCCCATGTTAAATGGACAGTCCCTGTGTGTCTTCAAATCGGCTGCTGGTTAAAAGCTTCTAGAAAGAAATCATGGGTTACTTACAAACCTCCTAGAGTTGGAATTTAAGTTATTTCTCCTTTTCCTTTTTCCTATTTGAAAGGATTTTTTTTGTTCTTGTTACACAATAGCCAGTTGTCATTACTGCTGTATCTTTCAATATTTGTTATGCGAGGCAGGCGGGCAAAGGAGACAAAAGGCACGAACAAGCCTTCTCTGGGCTGAAGTGCCAGCCAGTGCAGCAACGGTGTCTCTTGCCCCTTGGCATGAACTCCTGTAGGTGCCCAGTGTGCAGCTGGACGTGGAGCTCTGCTGATACAATGCTTGCCTAGCATGAACAAGGCCCTGCGTGCTGTCTTCGGTCCTGCACAAACCAGGTGTGGCGGTCCACACCTGTGATCCCTGCACTGGGAAGGAAAGGAGAATCTCAAGGTCATCATTAGCTACAAAATTAACCTGGGTAATAAGATAAGAGTCTGATACTCTGTCCCAGTTTTAGCTGGGAGGGGGGAGTAAGAAGAAGCTGGTGTCAGCTAATCCAGTCAGCCCAGCCTATGGAGGACATGTGTGGGTTGACATTGTCTACCCAGAGCTCCACCCCCACCACCACACTACTCACATCTCACCTTCCCATGTGGGGCAGGAGAATACCCTGGGCTTGAGTCTTCGTTCTAATAGGGAGAACCGTCTCAGTCTATTTTCTGTGGCCAAAACAAATCACTTGAAACTGGGTGATTTATAAAGAAGAAGATTTTTGTTTTTGTAAACTCATTTTGGAGGCTGAGAAATATCTCAGCTGTGGTGAGGGTCTTGGGCTGTTTCAACTCATAATGGAAGGCCCAGGGCAAGCTGTGTGTCCTGGAGAGGCAGAACCCTGGGGCTGTCCCACTTTATAAAGACCTGCTCTGCTCATGGTTGATCCTGTCTCTGAGACCGAGAGCTCACTGAGGAGACACGGATCCACTTACGAAGGTCTTGTTCTCATGGCCCAAACATGTTCCACTACAGCCCATGCCCCAGCAATGCCACACTGAAGACCAAGTGAGCTCTTGGGGGTACATTTAAAGCACAGCATGATCCTCATCCTTCTCACCTGCGTGGGGTGGATCTCTTGGCTTCTCTGAGCTTGAGTTTCCTCTTCTGTAACAGAGCAGACTGACTGCCTTGCTGTGAAGACTGAGCCAGTGTGCATGGACCATCCTCCCTGCAGCGCCACCGCAGGGGACTTGACAATCCCTCCTTACCTGACTGCTCCCACACTGGATTCTAGGCTACTAAGACTTAATTCCACCCCCTCTTCCTGGTTCATCTTCCTTTCTTCCTTTGCCTCGTTGGCACTCCCCGTGCTCTCCAACTCTTCCCCACTGGTTCACCCCCACCCCAGCACACACGATGCTGTTTCTCCCACCGTGCACTGTTCGTTTCTTGGCAGGCAATGCTGCGCTCATAAGAACTAACATTTGGGTTTTATTTACTGGCTCCCAAAGTGCCAGGACTACATGAGGGATTCGGTTGCACAAACTCTCTTGATGGGAAATCAATGACAAATTGAGAAAAGGGGGGTCTTGAGGATCAAACAGCAAACTATTCCAAATCCTTGTTTGGAAACTCGGCCCCAGCTGATTTAGTACTGTGCGCAAGGTGGTGGTAGGAAGGGGGTTAGGGGGCTAGTGTGTCTTCAGTCCCTCCCGGACCACCAAGCCCAACAGTTAGACCTGTTCCCAAGTTTTACATGAGATTAGTCACAGGATATTTCGTTTTAAATCCAATGGAATGTTTTCCTAAATCAGACAAGACTTTTTTTTTCAGTGTTTATGGCTGCTTTGCTGGAATTCCTTTTGGCTCTAGGGGGGATTTCAAAATTAAATACATTTCCTTTTGGTGACCCAAGGGCCTGAGGAGATGGGATGAGACTCTAGATTCGGGCCAGCAGCGACTCGTCAGGCTGTTTCTAAGAAGACTCCGCCATTGGCCAGCCTTCTCGAGCACCTGCAGCCTACCATGGCGGTCAGGCCAGGCAGCTCATCCCTACAGGCCTTCCTTCTGCGATCCGGCCTGCTGTGCTGCACAGTTAGAATGAGCCTGGGCCACTTGGAGGAGGAGGGGAACCATGGCTCCCTACAAGCAGTGCTTCCTCTCCGCCCGAGCCATGGGTAAGCACCGTGGCCAGTGGTTGAAGGGTTCCTCTGGCAGGGTAGGCTGCTGTTTTGCTTGCCCTTCATGAAGATGAAGAGCTGAGAAGAGGGGAGGCTACGTGCTGTGGAGATGAGGTCATGCCATGAGACTCAGTCACTGCCCTGTAACTAAACACTCTGTTCTCCAAAACCCTCAGTGTCCTCCCAGGAAAAGGGAAAACCCTTAAAGGAGCCATTTTTCCTATTAGAATTTCAAATGAGTTCTATGTTAATTAAGAATTTCTGCCTCTTCCTTTGCCCACCACCAAGTGCAAAGCAAGACAGTGAGAAGCATGGATTCTTCTGGAACCAGATTAAATTGGAATCTAATTTCAGCTAATAATTAACGATGTGTACTTGGACAAGTAACTTAGTGTCACCTGCCCTAGTTAAGGTGTCTGTTGCGGCGGCGATGAAACACTGTGACCAAAAAGCAAGCTGGGGAAGAAAGAGTTCATGTGGCTCACACTTTCCCATTATAATCCATTGTTGAAGGAAGCCAAGGCAGGGACTCAAACAGGGCAGGAGCTGCTACAGACACCATCAAGGGTTGTTGCTTACTGGCTTGCTCTCCTGGCTTGCTCGGCTTGCTCTCTTGTAGAACCCAGGACCACCACCATGATAGGCTGGACCCTCTCCCATCAATCATTAATTAAGAAAATGGTCTACAGGTTTGCCTACAGTCCCATTTATGGAGACATTTTCTCAACTGAGGCGCCCTCCTCTCTGATGACTCTAGCTTGTGACAAGTTGACATACAACTAGGCAGCACATCACCTGAACTCAGTTCCCTCACCTCTAGAATATAGAGAACGGTAGGACTTCTCTCATTGCTTCTGGAAAGGCTAAGACTCATGTTAACTAGCCAGAGGGTCCCTAATATGCACACAGCATGTTCTGCAAAGGACTTTGCCCAAAGGTCATCAGTGCTATCCACCATAATTCTAGTAGAATTCCATCCACACAAGGGAGTTCCTGAGCATCTTGGAGGATGTTGGTAGGATGGGACCTGAGTGAGCCCTCTTCCTTTGAGGAAGGGTAGTATTTAAAAGGGTTGTGGGATCTCCTTTACTATACAAGTCTGTTAGGGATGAAATAGAGGGCAAGCATTAGACATTCTAGTCTAATTGGTTTAAACATCGAGAAGGGCACTGTATTCTTCATTCAGAGAGACCAGAGGCAGGAAGATTTCAGGTAGATTCTGGACTGTCTGCTAGAACATCAAAGAGGGGGCTCTTCTCATCTCTCTACTCTGGGGTTCACATGGTTAGCATTATCCAGGGTGGGTGGCATGATCACAGCATGCCCTCAGTGACAGTCAGAGCAAGGGGTGCAATGGCCAGTTTTGATTGGGGTGCAATGGCCAGTTTTGATTGGGGTGCAATGGCCAGTTTTGACTGTCAACTTTATTTGGTTCACAAATTCCTAAGAGGCAAGGAAAGCACAATTCTGGATGTGTCCAAGATCTTCTCCATGATTAGATCATGAGAGTTCTGACCCAATAGGCTGATCTAATTCTTGATGGATTTATGATATGGATATTTATGATATGATGGTATTTGGGGAGGCACTGAAAGGTAGGAGATGCCAAGTTCGAGGACAAAGCCCCTGGAGGGCAAGCCTTGGGAGTAGATTTTCCTGGTCCTGTCTCACCATGGTCTTTGGTTCCTGTCTGCCAACAAGAAGGTTCTCTGCCAAGCACTCCCATTGCCATGACCCAAACACATGGGCCAAGTAATCATGGGCCAAACTCTCTGGAACTGTGAGATAAAAATAAATCCTGCCTCCTTTAGCTGTGCCAGGTGTTATGACAGAACAAGTAAGCAACTAAAACAGTCTCTCAGGCGGTAGCATAGGGAATACCCTCATTAAGGACAGACATTCTCAGCGTCTCCTGTCAGCCTCATCGTGCATCACCTTCAACTGACTTACTCCTCGTTTTGAAGCCTACCATTTTCTAGAAAGGTGGGGTCACCTCTAGATCTGTGGCCCAAGCACTAAACAGCACAAAGGCTACTCAGAGCTGGAGGGATGGGTGTATACAAGGGGTCACCCCAGTGTCAGAGGGTTAGGTAGGTGTATATCAAGAGGTCACCCTATTATCAGAGGGATGGGTATACACCAATGGGTTACCCCAATGTCAGAGGGATGGGTGTACACCAAGGGGTCACCCCAATGTCAGAGGGATAGGTAGGTGTACACCAAAGGGTCACCCCAATGTCAGAGGGATGGATGTACACCAAGGGGTTAATCCCAATGTTAGAGGGATGGGTGTACCAATGGGTCACCCCAATGTCAGAGGGATGGGTGTCACCCCAGTGTCCACTGCTCTATAGGTAAGTACTCATCATATCAGGTGGTTGTTAATTATGTTCAGAACCAACGCCTTGCTAGGAGTTCCAGAAAGTCTCACATTAGTTTATGCTATAGACCACTCTGCATAACACATTAAAGTTTGCTGTGTTTTTTCCATCCCAAAGCCTCAGCTTCAACTTAAGCATTGTCTTGGAAATGGTTAATCACTGACCTAGCACGAACAAGGTCCTGAGTGTGGTCTCAAGCAATGTGAGCATGAGAATGAACACACACACACACACACACACACACATACACATTGTGCTATGCCAGACTACATCTGATACTGTTGGGCTCCCAATATTCACCCTAGCAGAGACCCTTGTCCCTAGCTAATATCACTGAAATTGAATTGCATCCAAGCCCTTGCCTCAGCAAAGCTGCGTGGCAACCGATGTATGGAGACTGCCAAGGCTCCTCTTGTCCAGCCCTCTGTGTGTTTTGTGTTTTGGCCAAGCCAGCTGCAGCAGGCTACTGCCTCAGAGAAGAGTGTGGGCTCTATCTGAACAAGCCATGAAGTCAGCGTGGGTCCCACTGGTGCAGCTAGGTTTTCTTCGGCATGAGTAGCTCAAGACTGTGGCTTGTTAACATGGCTATAGGTCCCTATGCCCCATGCTGTCCACTGAAGTATCCCTGTATATATATATGCTTGGCTCTTCCTGGCTAGCAGGGAGCACCAGAATTATAGACTGATTTTCTTCCTCAATTTAAAGATTGAGAAAACTCTGGGCCTCTGGCTGGAGGCACAAGAATGGAATGAATGGTTCACAGCTGCTTGCTGTGGGTTGTGTCCCTTGGAGCACCCTTTAAACACTTCCGGCTGGGCCACACATATGTGACTTCTACAGCAGAGCTTTCCACTTGTCCCAGAGGCAGAGTGAATTGAGAGAAAGTGTGTGGTCATTGATCATGCAGGCTGGTCACTGGAGAAGCTGCAATGCTGAAGGCTGACGGGATCTTCTGGAAGCTGAAGGCAATTGCTGACATCTGGAGACTATGCATTTGTGTTCCAAGTGTTGATCATCAGCCATGGGTATGAGAGAGATGTGTGCTGGTGGTTGAGGTTGGAGCAGAGAGAGAGGTGACTCTGCTCCCAGTCTCACAGACACAGAGGGCTGATAGCCCCTGTGCCATGAAAGCAGGGTCCTCAACTGGGTAAATGAAATTCTAGAATTGAGATTGTGAATTTAATCTCACTCTCCATGACAGATCTTTAAGCTACCCTTTCTCATCTCTGCTCATTGTTTTCTCTGATCTCATTCCTCAACCATTCTTTCAACTATGTGGCCAGAAAAGGGGAGGGGGGGTGAGCAAGACTCCTTCTCTAAGTCAAGAAATATTTTCTTTCTTATAATTGATCTCCTGGCCTCAGGCAAACAAAGAGTTGGAAGACTGATAAAGGAGAGATGTCCTGAAGGAGTTAGGGACGCGCACGTGTGCAGTCTTTGTAGGAGAGTTAACAGCAACAGCAAGTGTTCTCTCATCCCCTGTGCTCAATACAAAGCAGATTGTTAAGACAGAGCCATGCGACAAGTGAGACAACATAAAAGAAAGTGGTTTCAACAAACCCAAGCAGCCGAGTGCTCACAATAAATGTGAATGGATCAAAGCCTTTATATTAAAAGATAAAGACTTTCAAGTTGAATTTTAAAATACCCAAAAGCTGTTTGGTTCTTAGAAGAGAAATCCAAAATAAAATGGCATACAAAGGTTAAAAATAAAGGAGTGGTTAAAAATATATCAGCTTCCTCTCCCCACCACGAAGGAGAAGGGCAGTAGAAAACAAGTAGGACAGCTGCCTGGCCATGCTCCATGTGCAAGAAGTAATTGTTAAGAAAATGATGTTCCTTGGCTCTATACTCAAAGTAACTATGGTGGATAGAATTTAGAAGATCAGGTCCCAGCTAGATTGTTAAGGCAGATTCCACATTAAGGTTTTTCTTACGTTCAATTTTTGGTTCCTCCTTTCAGAAAGTAGGGAATACACAGAAGTCTCTTGGGCATATCATTCTTTCTTCTCTCTGCTTACAAAAGCGAAGATGTTAAATTAAAAACAACCCAGAAGCCTCCCTCTGCTTTTTCCTATTACCACCCCCAGAAAATAGCTTCAGGCTGTCCAGTTTGGAAAAGCTTCCAGGCAAGAGGTCAGATATGGGGCACAGAACTCCCCTCTTTCTCACTGTATGTGTTTGTGTGTGAGTGTGTATGTGTTACTTTTGAGATAATATCTCACGTCTCAGGTATCCTGGGATGGTCTTGAACTCACTTTGTAGCTAAAGATAACCTTGAACTCCCAATTCTCTTTTCTCTACCTCCCAAGTTCTGGGATTACAGGCATGTGCCACAGGGAGGGGGGACTGCATGAACGCTCCAACTAAGCTGCTCATTTTGCAACAGAAACTATCACAAGAGGAAACCAGTGACACTACCAGCGGGACTGATGTACACCTGTTTATACAGGCAGGTGGTCCAAAGACTCACAGGTGGAGACATATATATATATGTCCTCACAGGGCAGGGTTTGAGGTTCTGTAGACTCTCACAGAGCTGAATCATTCCTGTGATCTGCAAAAGTAAGCACAGATGTCAGCCCTATCAAGACGGGACTGTAGGCACAGGGCTGAAGAGGAGAGAGCCATGGTAGAACAAAACATGTCTGTAGCGACTCCTGCTAACTCCCAAGCTTTACTGGACAAGCTGTGTTGTTAGATGTAGATGCCAGTTTTCATTTTTGTTCTACAGGGACTGCACCGTTGTCACCTCTGTGCATTTATAGGCTGAGGGTCACAAGATAAAGAAAGAGAAGGCAAGATAGTTTAAGAAATGGGTGAGGGCCAAGAATAGGTCAACACACACCAAACCCAATCTCACTCGCCTTGGTACAGCTCTCCATTGACCTCAGGTGAGGCTGATGGAACCCAATACCACCATTTGGCACCTACCCCTCTATGATGAATAATGTGGCCTGAAGTATACACCTCACAAGAGGTGGTTTCTCAGCTACTGCTTTGCTCCTTATAGTCTGATGGTCTTGGGCTCTAACTCTCTGGAACTTTAAGGTCCAATAAACCCTTCCTTCTGTAAGTTACCACCTGTAGCATGTATCCCCAGATACTCCAGACTCACTCATGACACCCACACATAGCTCATCATTCTATCTTCCAACTCAGCCCTCTTCCTGAGGCTCTAGGATTAGATCACTCTGGCTTTGATCTGAAAGACAGGGCTCCTGCTACTGTGGCTACAGCCCTGTAGGCTTCTTCCTATTTTTTAATTTTATTGATTTTTATTGAGCTCTGCATTTTCCCCTGCTCCCTTCCCTGCCTCTCCCCTTCCCTTCAACGCTCCCCCAAGGTCCCCATGCTCCCAATTTACTCAGGAGATCTTGTCTTTTTCTACTTCCCATGTAGATTAGATCTATATATGTCTCTCTTAGGGTTCTCATTGTTGTCTAGGTTTTCTGGGATTGTAATTTGTAGGCTGGTTTTCTTTTCTCTATGTTTAAAAACCACTTATGAGTGGGTACATGTGATAATTGTCTTTCTGGGTCTGGGTTACCTCACTCAAAATAATGTTTTCTAGCTCCATCCATTTTCCTGCAAAATTTAAGCTGTCGTTATTTTTTTCTGCTGTGTAGTACTCCATCGTGTAAATGTACCACATTTTCCTTATCCATTCTTTGGTCGAGGGGCATTTAGGTTGTTTCCAGGTTCTGGCTATGGCAAACAATGCTACTATGAACATAGTTGAGCACATGCCCCTGTGGCACGGTTGAGCAACCTTTGGATATATATCATGTAGGCTTCTTAAGAGACTTAACAGAAGACAAAGAGAATGCTGTCTTTCAGATCCTAGAGGACTTCATTGACTGCATAAGCTTCTTGCTTCTGGCTGATCACAAAAGTCTTCAGAATGACTCCAAAAATAAACTATAGTTAGACTTTCTTTGGATGGCTGGTTCCCAAATAATGACATGGAGACTTCTTATTAATTATGAATGTTTGGCCTTAGCTTAGGGTTGTTCTCAACTAGCTCTTATAACTTAAATTAACCCATTTATATCAATCTATATTCTGCCATATGGGTCATTACCACTCCTCCATACTGTATGTCCATCTCCCTCAGTGTCTTGCTGGCAAATTTCATTCACCTCAGATTATTCCCAGAGTTCTCTCTCCCTGGAAGTCCTGCCTATCCTCTCCTGCCCAGCTGTTGGCCATTCATCACTTTATTAAACCAGTCAGAAGGTGCCTTGCCAGAGACACATCTTCACAGTGAACAAGAAGGTATTACCACAATGTTGAACCTTTGAGTAAAATTTAAAAAAACTTGAAAAATGCTTCTTTGACTATGTTGCAGCTACTGTCGTTATTCTGCTGTGGTCATCTCAGTCAACTGGAGGGAAACAGGACACCAAGTGAGTTCTCTAGCACCCTGGCCAAATGGGTGCAGCTGATGATCACGACAATGGTCTTTCCTGAGAGTCAGTCTCTGGATGAGGGCAGGTCCCACATGTTCACATTCTTCTCCACAGCCTCAGGAGGGAGGGACTAGCAGTGCATGTTTTATAAGAGTGATTCTCAGCCCAATCTGGCTTCCTAGCACTGCATACCACTTGGCAGGAGGTGGGGATTATGTTGAGGAGGAGGAAGTAGCCTGACCTTTAGCTGGTGTGGTCTGCTGGCAGGTGCTAGCTCTAGGAGCAGGAAGGACCCTAACTTGAGCTGGTTATATTGGAACAATGACATCATGTGACTCCTTGGTGCCACGTCCAGTATTGGAAGCTTATAACCTCACCCTGCTTCTTGCTGTTCTCTCTGCACCAGCACAGTGTATATAGTAAGTTGTGCTGGACCACTTAGGACATGTCAGCATTAGTGATGTCATACTGGACCACTCAGGACATGTCAGCATCACTGATGGAAGCTGGACCACTCAAGATATGTCACCACCTTTGATGGATGCTGGACCGCTCAGGGCACATCAGCATCATTGATGGATGCTGGACCATTCAGGGCCTGCCAGCATTACTGAGGAGCCAGTTCAGTCAGTCACTGGTTTACATTATTCTTCTTAGTCACTTTTCCTTTCCTTTCCTCCCCCAAGTAGCTCATCTAGTGTTGAACATGAATTTCTGTTTTATCTCTATGTCCTTATGCCTAGGTTCTTCTTTATAGACTTTAATTTCAGTTTTATTTTGCTAGTGTATATTGATTATGCAGAATAATGGATTTCATTATGACATTTTAATAAACATATGGTGTATTTGATCATATTCAACCTATTATTCACTCTTGTTCCCTCCCACTGATCTTCTTCCCAACTGGTTCTTTACATTCAATTTGTGAATGTGTACATGTATGTATGAGTGTGCATGTGTGCAT
Source organism: Ondatra zibethicus (assembly GCA_004026605.1). Lineage (NCBI taxonomy): Eukaryota > Metazoa > Chordata > Mammalia > Rodentia > Cricetidae > Ondatra > Ondatra zibethicus. Next base: position 52,249 of record PVIU01011654.1, on the reverse strand, counting down.
ATGTGAGGGTATGTGTGTATGTGCATGTATGTGTGCATGCGTGTGTGTGTATATGAGTATATGAGCATGTATGCTATGTGTGCGTGTGTGTATGTGTGTAAGTGTGTGGGTGTGCGGCTCAATGTTGCTAACATGAGCAAAGGTGAAGGGCTACTTACAGGGAAGGCACCTTACCAGTGGTTACAACCTGAAGGAAGTATCTCCCCCAATAAGGTTCTTTTAGTGATGTCTTAGTCCATTCCTTTTCTTTGTTCTTCTTTTACTTTTAATGCAAGATCTTGTTTTTAAGATCCATGTATTTTGGCATATGACCTGTACACACAGTCCACTGTACCCCAACACCTGAGCAGTTTGCTAAAGTATGAGCATGCAGGAGGAACCTCTGAGAGAACAAGAGGAATGTCCCCCAGGGGGCAGCCCTGTCTGCAGGGTTCCTCCATGGCCTACACAGTGATGGAGACAATTCAACAATGTCAGCCAAGAAGGGGGATGGGGGCTGGAACCACAGCACAGTGGGTCCTGACCCAGTCATAGCTGCCCGGCAAGCATACACCTTCTAGGAAGCCTGTGTGACCCGGCCTCACGTACCACCATCAGCTGCACTTCTGGGCTCAGTAGCATGTAGCATGATCACTCCAAGGCTGAGGTGCATTGCCCTATGGAATCACGGGAGTACTCGCCAAAGGTCATGGGCACATAGGCTTAGGCTACAGAGCCACCAAGGATGGAGTGGGGGAACTGGTTATCGAATGTGGCCCAGTCTTCTGGTTGCTCCTTGTGGCCTCTCTCCATCTGCACCAGCACCAGACGAGAGCAATGGGCTGACTTTTGAGTTAATCAAAACCAGTTTCGTTTTTTACAATTGAAATTTCACAGGTCATCAGCCTACCCCATGGCCCACTGCCCTTGGAGATGGTGGGAAAATAATTGGAACCATATGAGGCAGTTTGATTAGAAAAGTGAATGTGGTTTGGAGCTAAGGCCTGGAATCCTGTCCTTGGTGGCTAACTTGACCTCCCCTTAGCCCAAACCCTCTGGAGATGAAGCTGCCTTATGGCTGGGGGAAGTTAGCTTAATTTAAGAGGTGAGGGGTTACTTATCTCCCTAGCGGCCAACAATGTTCACCCTAAAAAAACAGTTGGACTTGAAAACCCCAGTTTATCAGTAGGGCAGTTTCCATCCTTTGACAGATGGTGGCTCCTGTCACTAACCTCCAGAGCACTGAGTAGTTGGTGCTGAATCGTGGGCACAGCTGTAGATGACATGCAAGTCTACTGAGAAAGCCCAGTCGTGTAGGCAAACAGCTCTGGGGACAAGTTCATTGGACAAGGGAGAGCCAGGGTTCTTCAGATCAAAACTCACCTCCTGTCTAGTGAAGCTTCATACACTTAGGCTACTCCCACCACGCACAGCTACTCAGCCCCTTGGGCTACTCCCCTCACGCCAGCTCCTCAGCCCCTTGGGCTACTCTTCCCCCACTTTGCAACTCCTCAGCCCCTTAGGCTACTCTCTCCTCTCCAGCGTTCTACTTGCAGCTGCTTCAGTTTGGTGAGGGAGAAGCAGAGAGAACTTGAAGTGCCTGTGTCTGGCCTAGCATGATGGTCTTCAATTCCCACTTTAGAGTATTTACCCTAAAGACTTGAAATCTCTACGTTGAAGAGAGGTCTATCCTCCCCATTTGCGGGCAGCCCTGTCCCCAAGAGCCAAGTTATAGTTAGTCCAAGACAAATGCTTTCTGTAAGGTCCAGCTAGTCCAGGACTCAGAGTGGGGAGTTGGTGAGTGGCTGGGGAATTGTCTCCAGCTGCCTGAGCTGTCCTGATAACCTGGTTTGACTCCCCATAAGCCAATCGCATAGCCATGTCGAATGCAAACCAATAATTACCTCTAACATCGTAGACCATAAGGGCTGTGCGTGTCAAAGCCAGGAAAGGCTTAAACCAGACAAGCATGTAAAATAGATCTGCTAAAATACTGAATGGCCCTCTTTATAATACCTCTTGTTGAGCATGCTGCTCCAAGACCCCCAGATACTATTGCTTTTTTTTTTTACTTAGTGAGGTGATCTACCTTTCCCCCACAGACCTCTCCCCTGCAAACTGCTTTTCAATAATCCCCACACAACCTGCTGGCAGCCGCATTCTACATAACAATGCAACCCCCAAATACATCACCTGCAATTATAGCTCTCGCTTTGATGGAAGCCCAATCTAAAGATAGAGAATCTCGGCCTAATTAAGGCAGCTCAAGCTCAGACTGATAAGGGCCACCTTCATTACAGCCCAAGTGAGCTGCAAGCAGCCTGAAAGAGTCAGGAATTAGCTGGGAACATATTCAAGGCATTTCAAAGCACGTCCATCGCAAAGCAGGATTCCAGGCTCTGTCTTATTTCCACGGACCCATTAGCAGACGTCTCACTTCCTCCTCTAGTCTATGTTGAGAGAGAAAAGTCTCAGCCTTGGAAAGCAACAGTGGCAAGAGATGTCCCATATGCGAGGATGATTGTACCAGGTCAATTGGATGATACCATCCCTACTTCCAGGACTCTAGTTTCTACCTTTATGCCTTTAGCATAAAATTTCATTTCCTGGCTTCAGCCCTCGGAGCCCTGCAGATCTAGGTCCCACCTGCAGGCCCAGCCATGTCTCTTTGCCACTTGGTCTCCATGACCAGGTTCAACTGCCACGTGGAATTATTACCAACTCACACAGTCCTTGGAGTTGCCATTCCCTCTCTTTGCAAGGCTGGCTCTTTTTTTCAGACCCAGTGTCACCTCCTAAGAATGACAAGCCTCCCCTTCTTCCTCTATTTTCAATGGCCATAGCCCTCTCCTACTTCAGCCCACTTATCTCTGCATGCAACCTCTTTCCTTTTTCAAACTTTGGAGAATCCCCGTAGTACCTAGAACACCTAATAAGCCCTCAATGAAACATTTCAGAAGGCAAAATAGTTTCTCATTAATGAGCCAACACCATGTACAAGGCTACTGTTTCTGTAGTTGCAAAGGTTACAGGGAGGGGGTCAAATATCTGTCATCATGCTAAGACCCTTTCAAGATCACAAATGGCACACCCAGCCTCTCCTTGGACATTCTGCCGACATTCTGCCTCCTTGGCCATAGAAGCCTCTTTTCTACACGGCTGATTTAAATCACCCTGCATAGACTATGGATAAACACTTCTCTGAAAGGAACAACACAGCAACCTTCCTGAGACCAACCCTTCTTGAGAGCGATCAGGAGACAGACACATTTTGCTGGTGGCTTCTGTCACCTGAAGGGTCAGATTGCAAGCACAGAGTGTGAAGCTGGCAGGGAGCTCTGACATTGACGGAGTATAAACCACATACCATTCCCAAAGGGACGGCTTTGGCAAAGCCAGTGGTACAATTAATTGGTGGGCAGGAGGCAGTCGGATGCTTTTCCTTGCCAGCTCACAAGCGAATGATCTGGGCTTACTGTTGGCCTTGATGGCTACAGAGCTGGCCCTTCCAGAACAGAGGTGGCCAGGTACCAGAGCTGGCTGTGCCAGTCCTCAGCCAGAAATCTTCAGCATCCTATAGGAGCCTCTGCACACTGTGGCTGACCCTATGGAGCACTGTCTAAATGATTTCACACCTCAGCAGCCAAATCAATTGGGTGTTACTTAAGACTCACTAGGACTAGGGGTGTCCTTATCCACACAGGGCATGTTCTCGACTTCTTAGGAAGCCTTCAAAAAGACCTGGTTTTGGATTTGAAAGTAAAACATTGCTCTAAGAATCATGAGTATGTTCTTCTGGATCTGAGAGATGACCTTCACCTCAGAACACTGACAGAAATGCCTCTGGAAAGATCCCTAGACACAGGAGGCTAACTCTGTGAACTCCTGGCAGAGGTGAGGCAGCTCTGAGAAGGGCAGGGATGCCACAGGGAGGGGCAGTCGGTGTCCAGAAGAAAATGAGGTGGAGATCACAACAAACAGGCTTAGGTTCCAAGCTTGAAGAGGGGAGCTCAGATGTGGAACAGGGCGTGGTCTACTAGGCAGAGAACTCCAGGGGTGCGTTTGCATGGGTTGGGTGGGACGTGAGTATGGTGACTTGGGATAACACTTTGGTTTCTTTTAACACCTAACTGTTCATAGGTGGTCCTCCCTGCTTTAGAAAACTGCTTTTACAAGACATGGCACAGGGACACTGTGGGAAAGTCAGCATGAGTTTGTCACGCATGGTTAGACAGAGGGTCTGGTGGACTCAAGTCACACATGGTCAGACAGAGGGTCTAGTGGACTCTGGTAGACGGGAAGAGGAGGTGAATGTTAGGGGTAATAGAAGAGGGTGGGTTCAGCCCTCCTCACAGTCATTGTGGCCACTGGAAACCAGTTTCTTCCGGGAGCATCTTCATTGCCTTCCTTCTGGTGAGGGTTGGGAGTAATGCCAGGCAGGAGTGGAAGGAAGAGGGAGATCTAGAAAAATCCATGACAGTGATGGGAACTCCTATCTAAGATGTCTTCATCTTAAGTCTCCCAAGGTCCTCTGAGGACTGACCTGTGTGTAGGCGAAGTTCAGGCACTAGTTAGTGATCAGGCAAAAAATCCAGAACCCAGTCAGTATTCTTGGTTTTTCCATCCAATCAAAATGATTGGTTCTCTTTCCCTACAGGACTATAGGTGGCAGCCAGTGTCCTATGCAGTATCTGTGTTTCTAGAAGTTTCTCTCAACTGCTATCTGTATTTTTCCTACTGAAAATAAAAGAACTGCCCTATTGTGGTTATTGTTTTTAAGTACTATTTAAAAGAAAGGGGTAAAGTTAGTTGGTGTCTTATCACATACCTCTTCTCCCCACGTTCTCTAGGCCAAGAAAGAAACTTCTGGAACCACTCAGTCATTTGCATACTCAACATGTTAACTCCGTGTTTACAGGGCTCACAGGAATCTGAGCCCAAAATGGTAGTTTATGGAGAGGGAAAGAGTGGTCATTTCTTATTCCAATGAGTTTCTGAAGAAGAAGATAGAAATCTTAATAGTTTTGAAAGCGGTAAAATCTGCTAAGAATAGCAAAGATTCAACCAATCACCCTGATGTCTCTAATAGCTTGGTATATCTGAAAATTAATTTATCCCTATGAATACATACATGTAAATGAGTGAGAAGGTGAAGAGACGAGCTCATCTATGACCAAAGATGTTGGGTCCTATGTTGACAGGATGGGAGCTGCTCACCAAGTTCACTAAATGAGACAACCATGTGTGTGGCCAAATCCCCACACTCTCCTACCCAGGGTATGCTGGGATCCTGGTCTGCCAGCAACAGCCTGGCTCCTAACTGATGAGGGACCTCATGGCCACCACCAGAATCCTGGGGTAGGTCAGGGAAATGGCTTCAGATTTGTGACACCATCCTCTGAGCATTGCAGAATTACTTCAGGATTCCTAATGCCTCCTCAACAGAGACCAATCATGCAGTCTTCAGTGGAGGATGCGGGCAGGGCATGTTTAAGATGTCAGGATCACTGTCCAGGGCTCCCTTCTCCATGCTGTGGTGGGGGCAGGTGAGGTAATTCATAGTGCAGTTATGTGTTTGAGTGGCATCTGTGTGACAGCGGCATTAGTTGCTACCCTCCTGTGTTGTTGCCTGACTTCCTGTGGTTTCTGGGAATCCCTGTCATTCCCTGGCTGTGACTGTATCTAGTCTCACCCGTGTCTATGCGTCTGTCTCCATGCTAGTGTTTCTCTTCACACAAGGACAGCACTCACCGGAACAGTAGCACTTTGATACAGTATGAGCTTATTGTAAGTCTACAAAGACCTGTGTACAAATAAGGCCACACCCAAAGGAGGTAGGGGTTAAGACTTTGTGTCTTTCCTGGAGACAATATTCAACCCAGTAGAGATGACAGCTTACCCCATTGCCATGGATTATGGTTCTGAAGCAGAGCTTGGCATCTGTGCTAGCTTTGGGGCAATAAGAAATTAAGTACACACGCATTGTCTTGTTAGTCAAGGGTGGAATCATGTCGCCTCTGCAGAAGGGATATGTGTGTTCAACACACATCCAAAGAAGCCACTTTTGGACAAAATTCCTCCATTGCCCCTTTTCTAGAATCTTCACAGGTCCTCTCCTGCCCAAGTTGATGTAATGAAGTGGCTAAGGGATGGCATGTGTCTGCACAACTGTGATAGGAGAGGCATCACCCCTTTGTCTCTCTGAATGCTCTATTCCAAATCCTGGTTCTGAACCCCTTGTACTTGCCCTATAACCTTGAACATATTACTCTGCCCTGTGAACCTGGGGAGGGGGAGGACGAACTAGAACTTGTTCCCTAGGGCCGTAGTGGCATCAGCCAGTTCACACACAATAGGTGACAGGAGATGTGTTGTCACTCCTCCCCCAGATGGGATTCAGTGCTGGTCACTGGAACAGGCTCCATTGCCGGGTGTGGGAGCTGGCGGTAGTAGATTCCTGACAAGCTGCATTACTATTATGATTCGAAAATACGCCTGAGAGATCAGGCAGGATCTTTTGAACATCTGATGATGTTAACAGAGGGTTGACCAGGTAACTGTCTTCTTTGTGTGAGAAGAAAGCACAGGATGCCCATACAATGACAACACAAACCTGCTACTGCCCCAGAGGTGGCAAAGCCTTATCAGAAGCAGAGCACTGGGGTCTAGAATAGGGATTCTGTTCCCACTTGAGGAGAGTCGGGGAACAGGACTCTGAGTGTCCATTATATTGTTATAATGTATTATAAGACTCCTGTAGGAACAGAGCGAGATACTGGATAAGAAGGGTGGTAGAGAAGAGGGAGGAGCGGAGCTTACACAGCTTGGCTGGTGCTGGAGAGAAGCAGCTTCAGGAACCTTTGGTGTCTCTTCACTTAATATCTTTGCATGGCATCTCACCTCCTTCGTGAAGAGGAAACTGAAGATTGGTGTTAACGAGACGGCCCCAGTGTAGCTGCCCAGGCGTTAGTGCTGAGATGTGTATCTGGCTTTGAGCCTCAATGTGAGTGGTAGTCTTGCACCCAGATCTAGGCAGAATGCTGGCAGAGAAGGCCCGGTCTTGAGAGTTGGTCCAGCGTCCTTTAGGAAGATGGGGAAAACAGGTTCAAAGACGTTAAGTAACTTGTCTATGGACTCAAACCCGTCCAGAGCCCAGCCACCTCACACCGATCTTGAATGTGTACAGTCCGGGCACAAAGGCCTGTATTTGGGAGACACAGAGGTCTGTAAAATGTGCAGAAATAAAGTTGCTCGGTCTCTTGGAGGGAAGTGTGGGTGAATCCCATCCTGTAGCCCTAGTCTCATTCCTCCTCAGGGGGTACACTCTCCTGCAGAGCCCTTTTCTCTGGCATCCAGCAGATCTCAAGGCTGCGTCTGACCTTGAACTATTTCCTCATCTCAGCCCTTCAGAGAAAAGGATCAAAGACCTCACTTTTGGGATTCCTGAACTATTGTCAGAGAGGATAACAGACCCTAAAAATGTAATTTCTCAAGGAACGCTTGGGTCTTGAAAATACACCTGTGTCAAGAGGCTGAATCATATCAAAGTCTTTCGAGCTGATCTTGAAAGGATTTCTGCAGCTGTTGTGGAGAGCTGTACCCAACAAAAGAGGTTGGGCTAACTGTTCTTATTAAAGCCAACCTAAGAGCAGAGCTCTGGTTTGTTCAGGTGTCTTTGACCCAAGCCATTATCATAGTAATGGATGTTGTTCTCTCGGTAATGGCTGTTTACTGGGTGCCTGTTCGGTGTCCTGTGCTGGGCTGGGCTAAGCATGCAGCAGCATCATTTTATCCTTTCTCACATGGATGTGACCCTTCCGCTCAATTCCTGATATAAGAGGACAGATGATAGTGGCATCTGAGAAATGGCGAACTGAGGATAAGGGAGGCCGCAACACTCGCCCAAAGGCACACAGGGTCAGGAGGCAGGGTTTCCAAAGGCACACAGGGTCAGGAGGCAGGTTTTGAGTAGAGACTTGATCCTTTAAGAGGTGTCTTCAAGCATGAGCCCAGGATTAAATGGTTGTATGGTCTCATGGAGCTATCAGACGAGGACAGGCCTGCTTGTTTTCCTGCCTGCCAACAGCTGTTGCTTTCAAACAGCTGTGGTCTACTTCCTACTCTTTCCTGTGAGCCCGGGGTCTATGATAAGGGTTGCATCTACCAGCAGCCTGCCTGCTCCCCATGGCTGGCTGAATGCTTGGCTCCCCCTTGTAGTCAGAGGCTGCTCATAAGTTCCCGGCTGCTTAGACCCAAAATAATCATTCAGAAACTATATTATTTGCAATACTGTTTGGCCAATAGCTTTTGTATCTTTCTAACTAGCTCTTATATCTTAAATTAACCCATTTCTATTATTCTGTGTATCACCAAGTGGCTGTGACTTACCAGCAAGGTTCCAGCGTGTCTGTCTCCTGTGGTGGCTACATGGTGTCTCTCTGACTTTGCCTACTCTCTCTCTACATCTCTGTATGGATTTCCCACCTGGCTTTAGTCTGTTAAGCCATTGGCCGAAAGCAGATTTATTCATTAACCAATAAAAGCAACACATATACAGAAGGACTTCCCACACCATCTCCTCATCTTTGATATGGGATGAAGAGCTGGGTCCTGGAACATGATAAGGCTACCCTCTCATGAATGGCATTTGAGACCTTTTAGAGAGCATGAGGGGATGCTTTTTGCTTTGATCCTTCTACCACATGGGGTGTGAGAAGCAGAGAAGAAGTGTCTATGAGGAAGATGCAGCAGTTGGAACTGGTGCACATCTGCTTCAAGGATGAAGTTCAATACGGTGACTAAGGAGTCAGGCTCAGGAGCTAGGCTCTCTGAATCTAGACTTGACTACTTACCAAGGGTTAAGGGTTGAATGTGTCCTCCAAAAATCACATGTGAACTCCTCAGTCCCACCACCAGGGAGGTGACCATTGTTGGAAATGGAATCCCCACATATCTAGTCTACTCAAGGTGAGGTCATAATTGGGTTGACCTAACATGAGCAACAAACAGCCTTATAGAAGAGGAAGAAGAGACAGGCAGAGAGAGTCCAAAACAGAGAAGAGAAACAGCAGTGAGGGCAAAGACTGGAACCACGCAGCTGGCTGTAAAGAAATGCTAGGGATTTCCGGTGGCCCTGGAAACGAGGACAGAGGTGCAACTGGCTGACGCTGCTAAGGCATGAGAACTTGGATCCACTCCACTCTGACCTTTGCTTTGGATCCAGTCCCCAGAACAGTGAGGGAATCAATTTTTGTTGTTTGTGCCACCCTATCAGTCACTCTTAATGATGCCCACTGTAGGAATTGCATGCTGTGGAGTTGTGGCCAAGTCATTTGCCTTTCCACACCTCAGTGTTTGTCAATACACAATAACCTTCCAGGGTTGTTCAAAGAATAACCAACTCATGACATACTGGGCAATGCTGGGCACACAGTGAGTGTTCATGGATTATCTGTGCTTCTTGCTTCTATTTCGATTTTTCATACATAGGGATCACTACTTGGTTCTCAGCTAGGTTATACAAAAAAATGACAATTGCTGTCCTGGGCTTTCTACCCCATTGGACTGCAGCAAAGAAGAGGGGTAGCCTGCCCCCGCTGAATAGTCCTGCATATCCCCTCCCCTATTAGCTTCACTCTGGGGCTGTCTGCTACTCCCTGATCTGGGGTGGGGTGCTGAATTCTCTGTAATCCTCCTTCATGCTGGGATAGTGTGAGGTACTCATGATACAAGCAGATCTCACCATCTATGTACCAACATTCACAAGGTCAGAAAGCTCATCTTTGTTACAGATAAAGAAACCAAAGAATAGGTAACTCACTCTCTCCCACTGAAGGTGTCCTGGATGCTTACCCTGCCAGCTATGTGTCCTCAAGGACCATGAACTCTCAGCCATTTGACCAAGTTGGGAGGGAGACCTTAAAGATCCCCAAACCACAGAATCTTGGGCACACACACTCAAGTAGATCTTAGCCCTAGGGAAGTGCACACTTGGTTAAGTGGAGAACCACAGTTCTTTAGGAGTCAGAGTAGCACGAAATCATCCCCTGGCTTTTCATACTATTGTGGGAAATTGTTACAATTAGCCAAGTTCTAGTTCTTGCTAAGCCTTGAATTTCTCCGTGGCCAGCCTCCATCACTCAGTGGGTAGATGACACTATTGAGTGAGCAATGCTCTATGCTATGAGGGCAGGCACCGTGCCAACACAGGCATTTCCTCTGTAGCCTCTGCAGTTAGAACAGCCAACCTTTCAATCTTAAAATCCACACATCTACTCAGCCAAGAGCCTCAAAGCAATAATGCCTTTTCTACTTCCATGAGAGCTCAGTTCCCCAAACATGGCTGAGCACGCTCCTAAAATGCATGAACTCCTCCAGGCCATCTAGAGAAGCCTAGGGAGCCAATCTCACACTCACACAGGTGAGTACAACAGGCAACACACTCAATATCTCCACAAGAGAGGCGGTGTGTGTGTGTGTGTGTGTGTGTGTGTGTGTGTGTGTGTGTGTGTGTGTGTGGCTTGTTCTGGACAGCAGAACTACATGTGCAGAAATCAGAGCTGCTTGGGAGGGAACCACAGTCAAATGCTGACCCCTTGGCCCTGTGACCAAGTGTGTGCACTACCATCTGCTGCCTTCTTAGATGGGGATCTTGGTATAATGGTTGGTTTGTTTTTTTAAACTGATTCAATCCTTGTGACTGATAATGAAGGTGTGTTGATACACCCAAATGTAAACTTTTAGAAAGGTCATCTTCTCATGATAAACAGTTTCTCTTTCCAATCACTTAACCGTGAGTCCACAGAACCAAACTTGACAGGTGGGCACTTGGGTCCACACAGTACATGTTCACATGCACAACTCAGAGCAGATCAGAATGGAGACATCATTTATTTTTAAATGATATTATTCGTTATTTTTGTTTATATGTATGTGTGTGTATCTGCGTGAATTTATGTGCATGCAGGTGCCTTTGGGTGCCAGAAGAGGGCACCAGAACTCCAGGAACTGGAGTTACATGGGGCATGAGCTGCCTGGTGTGGGTTATGAGAATCAAACCTGGGATGTCTGCAAGACCAGTAAGTGTTCTTAACCACTTAGCAGCCCAATAGGATTTCTAAAATACTGGCAATCACTTGGAAGCGGGTTCTTCTGCATGTGTGCCTCTCCTTGTCTTCTTATCATGTCCTACATGTGCTAATGTGGGTCCAGTCTTGACCAGCATAGTGATTAGATTCTGATAGTTTGCGATAACTATTCCAGAAAGAAACTGGGAAAGAGGATTGAAACCTGCCCTGTCCCAAGTGTAGCTGGGAGATGGGTCTAAGTTTGTCCTGTGTTACTATAACAGAATGCCAGAGGCTTGGTAATTTACAAGCAGGAGATTTTTTTGCCTTGTAATACTGGAGGTTGAGTCTGAGGTAGAGGGACTGCCTCTGTGGAGTCATGACATTGCAGAAACTCCACAGTGGAGAGAGTACAAAGTTCAGGCTTCTTTTCTCATTCTTATAAGACACTGACTTTAAGGAACCCCATCCTCATGGTTTAATCTAACCCCAATTTAAGTCACAGGCCCCATCTTCAAATGCTTCCAACCCATGAATTTGGAATTACAGTTCTAATTCATAAACTTTCAGGGGACACATTAAAGACAAGGCAGTCACCTGCTCTGGGATTTCACTAACAGTCTTCTGATGCACACTGTACTTAAAACCATTGAAAGCCAACAGCCTTTTAAACAATCCTCAAGTGCCCTAACACAGTTCCATCTCTCAATTCCCCAATTATGATTAAGTCAGAAGTTCTATGCATAGGCTCCCAACTACCCAGAACCCACATGAGAAGATAGCACGCCTAACACAATGAAACTGCACCGAATATCAATCATCCCCAGTTGTGCTGTGACCGCTTGAAAACCAGAGTGATTCTGCTTGCATTTTCTCTAGAAACAAAGGTACCACAGTCACTTCCTCTAGCTCCATAGCCAGCATCCCACCAGAGCAACACACGGGATTGGCTTGGTACCACTCGTTTTTCTGATTATCCCTGGAGTTTGATGTGAGAAGAGAGCATAGAGAAACATTGTAAAGATTTGCAGAGGACCCTGATTGGAGAGTTGGGTTTGGGCTCCACATGTCCCATCCACATCTCCCATAGGCGAAGAGGCAGACACGAATTGCAGGAGAGCCCCACGGGGATGTGGGAGGACTATGGTTCCAAGCAGAGGTGCCCTGAGCTTTGAGTGTCTATAATGGAAGTACCCTTTAATTATTCATCAACTTGAGGGTTTAACACTATTTATAGTATTAAAGTTAATAATTTATTTAGTACAGTTTCTCCAAAAGAGTTCAAGCTAACCTTTATCATGCTCATTAAGCAGCAACTGGTAATAATTAGCACTTGTTCCTTTTCTGTCTCTCGGTTAGACCACAGCTATCCCAAGGGCAGGGCCAGGATCTGGTTGGCTGTTTCATCCCATGTTTAGAGCTGTCTTTTACATAGTAGGTGTTTAATGCATATTTATGGATTGAATGCATCGGTCTAGACCTTTGCTTTTCATTTCACATCCAAAGATGCACAGACAAGATATTATTTTGTGATTTAAGCTCAACTAAATTAAGTTTCCAAATTCAGGCTACCTTCCATGCCTCTCAGTGACAGGCTCTCAGACCTTCTTGAGACCTTTATGCAGGGATTTGGGATCCCCTTTCACCACTAGCCAGGCTGTGTGACTTGGACAAGCATTGACTTAAATCATCGATCAAGAAGTCTCCATTTGTGGTTTTTGGATCCCCTAGACATCTATGCTCTGGGACAATGAAACCCATGGAACTGTTGGCATGGATGTGAACAGCCCAAGTGTACACTCACAGCTGATGAGAGACAGCTTTGACCAGTTTCCCTAAGGACTGCATAATAAAAAAAGAGTTAGGAACCCATCTCTGTCTCTCTTAGAATTGGGATAGTGTGGTAGAGATTAAATTAGGCTTTGCAAGCAGATCAAAGATGTTTGCACATGGTTACCCCTTCCGCCCACACTTCTTCTCTATTAAATTACTCTCTCATCTCTGTCCCGGGCTCCAAAACCAAATGGCTCCCATGGTCAGGACTTAGACCTGCCAGTTAGCTCGTCACCATGGTCCATTTCAGCCTGACATTCAAGCCCTTTCCATCTTTAAACAAGAGCACAATAATGTAAAAAAAAATTCTTTGTTATGAACCAATACAAAATTATTTCGACTTGTACTTGCTGACAGGACTAGTTTCAGGGGACGTTTAAGAATGGGAAGGCAAGTGTCAATTATGTTACCCTGATTTGTACAGAGCAGAATATGTGTGTGAATAGATACTTGATCCCATAGCCAAGATCCCAGCCAGCCAGAGGCAGGGTAGACCAGTTAGCCACTGTGTGTCTGCACGCATTTAGTGAAAGTGTTATATAGCCTAGCCTTCCTGCCTGTTAGTCAACTCTCATTGAATCTTCTCTTCAAGTCCAAACTTTTCTATTTCTAGACTCACTGAAAATACAATTTTGTTGGCTATGTTGACATGCTTGCAATTCTAGAAGGGTGTGTGTGTGAGAGAACTGTAAGGCCAGCCTGGGCTATGTAGTAAGACCCTGTCTCAACAAACACATACATAGACAAATTGAAGAAAAAGATGAATGAAAGGAAAGGGAAGGAACAGCAGTAGAAGGGAAGAGAAAGGAGAAGAAACGGGGGGGGGGTTACTAAAGGAGGTGACACTAGGGAGCTGTGCTGTGTTTCTCAGGTTATTGGCTGACATTTTATGTAAGTTATCAACATGGCAAGCCCAGAAAAGCCAGCTACTTATAAGAGGATGCATTTTGATTTTTGCAAGCTCTGATTTTCTAATTGCTAACATAACAGGGCTAAGTTATAGTGTGCAGACAAGCTTCAACTCCGTTATAACCCTGTGGCCCAGAGCTTGCGTCTCAATAGGCAACTTGGCTAGGACCTTATTAGCACACATTCCAACTCAAGGACTTTTGGGTGGGGCTTGGAATTTCAAAGTCCTGCTAGTGCTGATAGTCTATGAAGCACATTTTTTTGAAGCAAGGTCTAAAATGCTGTTTTGGAAACACAACAAAGTCAATTTGCCTTTCCCACCCCCTACCAAAAAAAAAAAGAGAGAGAGAGCAGGACAACTTATTGATGCTTTCCTTAGGGATGAGGGAAATGACAGAATGACTGCAGATATCCCATGGAATCTTCAAAATCTCACACAGCCATTCTTTCGTCCCCATAGTAACAGCAGCAGCTAGAAACCTCTTGGGCTCCAAGGCTAAACCTACTGCATCAGGACAGGTCCCCTGCAGCACCCTCAGGTGACTTCAGAGAACACATAGGCAGGATGATACACAATGATCCAACATACAAGTGTACCATAGAACTGGCGAGCATCCATTGAGGGCAGCTATGAGCTCAGCCAAGACTCAGACATTCTCCTTTTGGGCTTAGACTCTTTTCTGTATTGTTTCACTAGTTAGTAGCCTCGAAGAAAGTTTGGTTCTGAAAACCTAGGCTCAAAGCAGACTCTCAGAGACCAGAGGTAACCACTGTGACTCCAAAAATGATGGGGAAATACTCTATTTATCAGAGGACCAAGGATGAGATCTTCTCTGAACCCCATCTCCACAACTCCGGGAAAAGCACTAAAACAACACTCAGGTGTGAAACAGATTATGGCTCACAGCTGGAGGCAAAGAAGTGTAATTCTATCCAATTACACCAATTTAATTGGGTGTTAAAAATATCTTCGGTCTCAACAGTAGTTCTTTGGCCAGGTGCAGGGAAGAATTGGTACCTCTATTTGTTAGGAATTTTGATGTCAGAGCTGGAGAGAGAACGTGAGACTTACTATCCAGAATGCCTGAGAGTGGGTTTCATTTTGACCTTGAAAGAGAACCTGAAATCTAGTGAGGATGTTAAAGATTTCAAGGCTATTCTCCGGGACTTGAAAGAACGCAGCTGGAAGCAGACACCTGCGGGTTCTCTCAGTCATAGACTACCAGAGAAGCACATAAACTTTGTATCCTACCACTCAGTTCTCACTATCGATCCTTTTAAATACATCTAAAAATCTGCAATCTAAACGTCTAACTTGAGGAGAAAAGTCAGGAGCTGTCTTAGTAAGGGTTTCTATTCTGTGGAGAAACACCACGACCACCGCAACTCTTGTAAAGGCAAACATTTCCTTTGGGCTGGCTTACGGTTTCAGAGATTTAATCCGTTATCATCACAGCAGGTGGCATGGTGGCATGCAGGCAGCCATGGTGCTGGGGAAGAAGCTCAGGGTCCTACATCTTGATCTACAGGCAGCAGAAGGAGACTGTGCCATGCTGAGTGTAGCTTGAGCAAAGGAAACCTCAAAGCCCACCCTCACAGTGATGTACTTCCTCCAATAAGGCCACACCCACTCCAACAAATCCAAGCCTCCTGATAGTGCCACTCCCTTTGGGGGCCACCACAGGAGCCTTGCACTGCTGTGGTAACATGGCATCCTTTGCAGCCAGCACAGATGTCCATGAAGAATTTCTTAATACACAGGGAAATGCTTGTGATGTAATGTTAAATAAAAAGGTGGGGAAATGGACTGGGGAGATGGCTCAGTGGGTAGAGTGCTTGCCACACACGCATGAGGACCTGAATTCAGATGCTCAGTGCCCATGTGACTATGCACATCTATAGTCGTAGCTTTGGGGCACAGAGACAGAAGGCACTTGGTGGCTCACTGGCCGCCCAACTTAGCTGCAACAGTGAGTTCCAAGTTCAGTGAGAGATCCTGCTTCAAAAAATAAGGTGGAGAACTGATTCAGGAAGACACACATCGGCCTCTTGCCGCCACAATCTTTTGTATACAACACACACACACAGACACACACAGGGACAAAATCATTTCAAAGTATACTGTAAACTTTGTCTACAGTGGTTTGAATGGAACTGACCCCCATAAGTTTATGGAGTGACAGTATTAGGAGTTTTAGCCTTGTTGGACTATGTATGACCTTTTTGGAGGAAGTGTGTCACTGTAGGGTCAGGCTTTGAGGTTTCCTATGCTGGAGCTCCATCCGATGACACAGGCCACTTCCGGTTGCCTCCAAGTCAAAATGGAGGACTTCCAGCTTCTTCTCCAGTACCACATCTGCCTGCACGCCGCCATGATGGTAACGGACTAACCTCTAAACGGTAAACCAGGCCCAGTTACGTTTTCCTTTACAAGAGCTTCTGTGGCCACGGTGTCTCTCCACAGCAGTAGGAGCGCTGACTGAGACAGTCCAAAGGGAAAAGAAGGGAGGCAAAACTTTAAAGTGATGTCTGTTTAATGATGTTTTGTCAATTTTAGCTGCATTTTCCTAAATTCTGCAACTTAATAGACTTTTTTTCTGACAGAGAAACAAAAGCAGATGATAAAAAGTATCCACATTTTTAGATGTGCCATGTTGGTCTAAATGTCCTCACCTCTGCACCCAGTGTGCACAGTTTTGTTTTGGTTTTCTCTAACCTTCTGTGGTGAGCCAGTCCTATGGCCCGGCACTCTCTGCCTGCTGCTCTCTCTCTGTCCCTCTCCCCATTGCTGTCGCTCTGGACCACTTACTCCAGAGTGCCCGACGCTGGACTGACAATCAGTATTTCCTCAGCTCCTTATGTGATCCCAGCATGTAGGTAGGAGTGAGAATTCCAGTAGTTGAGTCACCTCCTAAACACACATCAGCAACCATGGTCCTGGGCTAGGTCCATCCCACACAGATCATAGACATTTCCAGAAGTCCCAGTGTTCTGATGCTGACCTACTGTTACTATCACAGCTACATTAGCTGTGTCTCTGGGATGCTCTCAGACTCCAGTGCATTCTCTGGGCTGACGCAGGTACACTTGTTTTGAATTCTAGCAAGGCCGTTAGTGTAGACAAATAAACACAGATAGACTGTATCCAGGAGCTGGAGGGATGGCTCGGAGGTTATTCTTCCAAGGACCCAGCTTTGGTTCCCAGCATCAAAATGGCAGCTCACAGCCACCTGTAACTCCACTCCCAAGTTTGGTGCCCTCTATTACCTTCATGGACACGCATGGTGCATGTACATTGGTGAAGGCAAAACACCCATACACATAAGACTAAATAAACCTTTAGAGTAAAATATAAAGTATCTAATAATTTGCTTTTCAGATAAATAGTGAATAATTTCTAAGAATAAGATGTACCCAAATTTTACATGAGACATACTTATTGTAAAAAATGTGTTCCCTGCTCACCTAGAGTATAAATCCAAGCAGGCAAACATATTCGATCTGTCAACACCTGGGTCAGAAAAGGGCTCATCCTTGACTTCTTTCATTTCCCTTGTGCAGTCAGGGCTGTATACTCAGCAGAGCTGAGTTATTGACTGTGGAACCGATTTATCCGAGTCACCAGGGAGATCAGCCACTGACAGGCCTTGAGAGAATGATTTTCAAGATTGCAGATGAAGCCAAAAGACAAACGCTGCTTCTTGGCTGCACCGAGCCAGGATTTGGGGGTCACTCCACGGGAAACAGTAGCTCACAGCACAAATTCTAGAGCGAGCTGGTTCTGTGTGTGCACCCCTCTCTGCTGATGTATGATTTCAGGCACGGTCACTGGGCTTTCTTAAACATAATTTTTTCCCTCATCTATAAAATGTAGATACTCCATATTTGTTTTGAAATTAGTATAAGAATTAATCGAGACCATGTTTATAAAATTCTTAGCATAGTGCTTGGGTCAACATTCCTATTATTATAAAAGATTCATTTGTTCCAAATTTATCCAATATGCAAATGGCTCACTGAAGAAGTCTCCTGTTCCTCTCCCAGTTGCCTACCAGGCTCCTTGCTGGCCACTGCAGCATGAGCAGACTGTGATGATTGGAAAGAGAGGAAATGGCTATATGATGTAACTACATGGTGGCTCATCCTTCATGAGTCTCAATACCCCGTCTCCTGTGCTATGGGAACAAGAGCTTTGCTCCATTTACAGAGGCTAAGAGAGCCAAAAGAGATCTCAACGCAAAGTGCTTGGCAGTCAGAGATGCACGGAGGACAGCTTGGATGCTCCTGTCATTCACCGCCTTTCTCTGCCAAGAAAAGGGATCTTCCAGCTGCTAAGACAGGCATAGGAACAAAGAATTTCATGATTTCCATCCATTCCACCAAAACTAAACCATGAAGGCAGCTCGTGAACCCGTGATACACATGTGTTATCAGGATAGCCTGTGTTCCCACAGTGTAGCTGGCGTCTGGTTCCAGGGTTCATTCTAAACAGAGGAAGGTAACCCTGGTAAGCTGGACATGGCCCTGTCAGTGGTCAAGGTGAAGGTGCCCATTTGTTAAGTGTGGTGTAGAACTGGAATGTCAATCTTGGCCTTTTCACTTGTTGAATACCCAAACGAGGTGAGAACACACTGAAGAGGACAGAGGTCTGTGGCTTCCCCCTTGGTCTCATTTGGCTTTGGGGGTTCTGGCACATCTGATAGGCACATGGAGAACAGACTTGTCATCTTGAGTCAACCTCAGTGAGCGTGAATATGTGTGAGATTTCACACGTGATTGCTGGAGGAAAAAGGCCATAAAATAGGAGAGGAAAAGTATTCACATTCTCTGTGATGCTTTGGGAGTTTTTATTTAGAAAAAAACAAAACCTACATCCTCAGGACGTTGTAAAGAGGGCCCTCTTTCCCCCTGTGTGGTATCGAAATTTGAACATCCATACGCAGGAGAGAAATCTGGTCCTCATTGTTGTGGTTGGGAATGCTCACCTGATTCTTTTAACAGACTTTCTCTATTTAATCTACCTACCAACATCGCAGCAAGACTGAGGGAAGGATTGAGTTTGCACACTCTTTAAAAAATTGGTTCTACATGATGTGAAATTTCTAATCCACTTCTGAGAGTCAGAAAACCAAGAGCCTCGGAAGCACAGGGGTGAACATCTTACAATTATGTTGAGTTTTTATTTTCTATGTTGACTCTTCTATTAGCACAAATTACTTGATAAAGACAAGTTTTTAAGTAGTCATATTAAAGACTGGACATAGAGCCACAGCTATAGTGCTCATGTGATTAGAGACCCATTGAGAATGAGTAGACAGCTTGTTAGGAAGGACATCCTTGTTAAGATGTCCAGTGGTCCCAACTCCTGTTGGCTACTTTTGTCCTTCTCAGGGACCTCAGCCAGCCTTAACCATGCTGAAAGTACCACTGGGAGACCAGCCAAGAGAGCCTTGTGAAAGCCATATAACGTACTAGAGTTGACCAAATAGTTACACTTGGATTTCATTCAGTAGCCTGCACATTGTCATCTTCTCTGTTAATAAGAGTTCAAAGTGAGACTCAAGAGACAAAAGATTTTCTCCAACTCCATAGATAAGATAGGATGGAGGTGGGATTTCAGATTTCCCATCTCGATTTATCCCTGTAGGATAATGCTCTTGCACATTGTAAAGATTTGTCACTAGTATTAGTTTAATAAAATGCTGATTGGCCAGTATTTAGGCAGGAAGTATAGGTGAGGCAACCAGACTAAGAGAATTCTGGGAAGAGGAAAGGCAGAGATGCAGTCACCAGCCAGACACAGCATTCTCATCTTGCTTTCTCTTTGAATTGTTTGAATGCTGAGGAAGGAGCAACAGCTGCTAAAAGATATTTGCTTATAAATGCTGCTGAATTAATCCAAGATAGATATTTTGAAAATACCTTGACTTCAAAATTGAAGTCAAAAGGTATGTTACTTTGGAGAAGAGATTTTGCTTTTGTTTCCACAGGAAATGAGAGGCTGTGGATTCATTCTGAGTTAAGAAAACTCAGGTTTGATCAAGGAAGACCACTTGAGAAATCTCCAGTAGGAACAGATGGCCTGGATGTCTGAGTTCTACATCCAGAACAGATTCAAGATGCTGCCTGAGATGATCAAGCCTCACAGGATACTTCAGTCAGGACTTGATCATAACTCTAAATTTTCTTTAAGTCCCCATAAGATTATCAGCACCCCCAACCAGCTGGAAGTAGCCTGGAATACTATGCCTACATTCCCAAAAAAATAGTCTATGGACATTTTTCTTTGTTAAAAAAAAAAGAGGGGGAAGTGGTGCAGGAGAATTGTCTTTTTTCTGTCAATCATGATTAAATAAATGCTGATTGGCCATTAGCCAGGATGTATAGGTGGGACAACCAGACAGGAAGTAGAGGCGGATCAAGGAGAATAGGAGAATTCTGGGAAGAAGGAAGCTCTTTCCCCACTCCTGCCCAGACCACCGAAGAAGCAGGATGTGACCTGCCCTCCTGAGAAAGGTACTGAACTATGTGACTAACATAGATAAGAATAATGTGCTATATAAGTTATAAGAGCTAATACGAAGCCTGAGCTAATGGGCCAATCCATTTATCATTAATATAGACTCTCTGAGTGATTTTCTTTGGGACCTAATGATTGTGGGACCTGGTAGGAGGACAGAAACCAACCAGGCCCTTCATGTTACAAATTATGGGTTAATTTAAGATATAAGAGATAGTTAGTAATAAGCCTGAGCTAATAGGCCCAACAGTTTATAATTAATGTAAGCCTCTGTGTGTTTCTTTGTGACCGAATGGCTGTGTGACCGGGCAGGGCAGAAACTTTTGTCTACATGCAATTTCAAGCTTAGCTCAATGCCAAAGTGACTATCCAGTTGTTTAGTGTGTAGAATCTTGAGCCAGGTTGTTTGAGGCTGAGTTCCAGCTCTTATGTTTTGATAGTTAATCTTGATTGTCTACTCATTTGGATTAAGAAGTACCTGTAAGGATGTTTCCAGAAACGATTGAACCCCGATGGTCTGTGCTAATGAATGGGTCTATCTAATAATGGCATTGTGTGGGGGGTTGGGTAAAATATAGGAAGTGGGGCATGGATGGATAAAGTAGATAGATTACTGGGGTATGCTTTTAAAGGCCATGGCAGGCCTTCCTATATCCCCTCCCTCTGTGAACTGCTCTACTATGGCACACCCTGCTTACAATGGGACTGACACCTCTAAAACCAGGAGCCACAATAATAGTTCCTTCCTTTATTTTTTTTCTCAGATATTTGGCCACAGCCATAGTCACTTGATCTGCCTACACATTTTTGGTTCCTTCATCTCTATCAGTCAATAAGGACACCAGGAGCTAGTCCATGGAGATGGAATTAAGAGAAAAGGAGGAGGGATGTGAGAATTTGATGTAAAGATCTTGTATGATATCCTGGTGTAGCACAATTAATAAAAACCCAGAGGCAGAAATTGGGATTCAACCTGAAGGTCAGAAAAGCAGAACAGCAGCCAGTGGCTCTTACCTCTACCTCAGTCCGCAATGGCGATCCTGCCTCCGGGAATCTCAGAGTGAGACTGAGCCTGAGAGCCGTCTCCTCCCATCTTATATTCCTCTCTAGTGCTGGGATTAAAGGCGTGCACCACTTCCACCCAGTTTCTATGCTAAACAAGTGTGGCTACTGGGACTAAAGGTGTGTGTCACCACTGCCTGGTCTGTAAGGCTGAGCAGTGTGGCTGTTTTACCCTGATCTTCAGGCAAGCTTTATTATTAAAATACAAATAAGATATCACCATATCCTGCTCAGCTTCTTGTCAAGTTGACACAAACTGAGTTACTTTGGAAGAAGGAGCCTCAGTTAAGAAACTGCCTCCATCAGACTGTCCTACTGGCAAGTCTGTGGGGCATTTTCTTGATTAATAATTGATGACAGAGGGTCCAGTCCACTGTGGGCAGTGCCACCTGGACAGATGCTCCTGGGTTATATAAGAAAACAAACTGAGCAAAAGACATGGGGGGTAAGCCTGTAAGCATGTTCCTCCACGGTCCCTGCTTCACTTCCTGCCTCCAGGTTCCTACCTTGAGCTCCTGCCCTGACTCCCCTCAGTGAAGAAGTGTGACCTGGGAGCTGGAAGTAGGAACAAACCCTTTGCACCCCAAGTTACTTGTGGTCATGGTGTTTTTGCCACAGCAATAGAAACTCTAAGATGTATGACTTAGGAATTATTGGGCATACATGCATTTAGATTATTCATACTTTCTATCCTTCTAGGATTTCCTGGCATGCCTCTATTTTCAATCTTTTTTTTTTAAGTGATAGACTTAGTAGTGATGATACCTGTAACAGAGCTGTCACCAGATGAGGACCTCTGCTTCCTAGAGCAGGGAAGTTTGGGGAAGATGCTCTGTATCACAACAGTTTTACTGAATCTTCCCTGATTCACAAAAAAATGAACCATGATGACGAATTCTTCTGTACTTGCCTGAGAACCCCAGCTAAGTAGAAGAAGCTCAGCTCTCTTGGGGACTTCATAATATACCTTTCTGTGCAAATAAAACACTTCTTAAAACAGCATCACAACTTGGGGAAAGATGTAAAATAAATAAATAATAAATAATGATCTGGAAGGGAAGAAAGCCTGCATGGTTGCTAATGGCTCCACCTAAAGCATGGACCCTGTGGAGGCTGAGTGGCGTTTGTATCTTAGGATTTTACAGTTGCACAGTGCTTGGATTTCTTACCACGGCTATGCATTACCTGGTCTTACAATGTGGAAAGACTGGTCCCATGCTTCCACTGGTATGGTCATGCTCTGTGGAAACTGCTTCTAGAACCTTCTCCACAGAACATTCTTTCTCTTTGGGAAATGACTTCTGCTAGGAAACCTTCCCAGGTGGAGCACATCAGCCCTACTTCTGCAGGAGCTGCTGCTTGCTGCTAGGAAGCCCCCCCCCCAGGTGGAGCACATCAGCCCTACTTCTGCAGGAGCTGCTGCTTGCCATAGCTGAAGGGTGAACTTTTTTACTTCAGCCTATTATTGATCCACCCACCTGATAGCTATGCCATGAGTAAGACCAAGAGAAGGCCTGGGGAGCAAGGCAAGCAAGCAAACAGCCCAGGTGAGGTGCCTGCTTAGACGGAGCATGTCTTCCATGGAGCCCAACAGCATAGCACCAGTCCTGGCCTCCTGGGTTGTCTTTATGACATGTGTTCTGGTGGGACGCAAGCCAAGGGAGCAAATGACTGCTCTAGAGACCTGACCCAGGCTGAAAGGCCTGGGAAGGCTTCTCTATGCATATGACTTTTGAGCTGGGAATGGGCAGATAAGGATGCACTGATGAGGGGAGAGGGCTGGGAGGAAGCTGTCTACATTTGGGCTGAGTACCCAGGCAGGCACTGGAGAATGAAATGACTTAGTTCCCAAGGACAGGAGAGTGGGCTCAGCCTTTGGGAGCCCTGGGCCCCGAAGAGCAGAGATGAGGC
Source organism: Ondatra zibethicus (assembly GCA_004026605.1). Lineage (NCBI taxonomy): Eukaryota > Metazoa > Chordata > Mammalia > Rodentia > Cricetidae > Ondatra > Ondatra zibethicus. The sequence goes on along the minus strand of PVIU01011654.1, from coordinate 28,969 downwards.
GGAAGACACAGGATTGGGCCAGGTCACGTGGTGGTTTGAACTTTCTTGAACAGGGTGGGATTTTAGACTTTTCCCTGAGAACAGTTCAAAGTTCCTGAGAATTTTCTCCTAATGGGCTTATTCCACTTTGCTCCACTGGGTCAGAACTCAACTCCTGACTTTTAATGGGAACCTCGTTGTGATCAACCACATAGCAGAACCAAGACACCCAGAAGAGAAGAACCTCTAAGCAAGGTGGCTTATGTCACCTCTTCCTCTCTCCCTTTATCTCCTGCTGTCCAGTAGAGAATATAAAATCTTCGCAGGGAACATTTGGCAAAGGAATTGCAAACTAATTTTACTCTCCCACCTCACAATCTTGCCCAGAGCTTCACAGGGGGCATCAGATACCCCCACCCAGACCAATGAAACAAACACATTGAATCTGGGGAGCCAGGAGCGGGTGCAGAATTGTCAAGGGCCTCCTGGCACCCCCCAGGTACTCTGAGAGTCATGCTTTGGCTGATTGTCAAGGGAAGACTCCCCCATCTCCTGCCTGAAATACGTATTTTTAGGCTTAATTGTGTGAGTTTGCTTGCCCTTAGCTCAAAGTACTTACATACGGGGCATTTTAATGCTCCACAGAAACGAAACTATATTGAAGCCAGCCCGACCTCAGACCGAATGTCAAAGCCGTTGGATTTTTCGGCAGAAACACAATACTTTTTATAGAATGGGAAGTCAATTGAGAAATCATAAAAAAAAGTAGAGTTGGGAAGGGCTCTGAGCTTCCTAGGGTCAGGTCCCCAGAGCTACTGTAGCCTTGTTCCCTGTGGTGAAGGGTTTAATGTTTTGTCCACTCAAGTTTTAAATATCTCTACTGATGGCTCATCCCCGGGAGTGCCTCTCTGCAGGCCGCTAGATCTTGCTGTCAAGACACCTTCCTCGCTGTTCGGTGCCACTCTCCGCGTTTGTCTTTGGTAGTGACAAAGATGGGCATATGTGGTGGTTGAAACAAAAAGTCACGCCTTTGCCTTCTCTTTCATTCCAAGATCCCCTACCTGCGGAAACTTCCAGATCTGGAAGGGAGAGTGGGGAGGCAGGAGGAGGGAGGCAAGCCGAACAAGTTGATATTTGTTCTGGAAACAGCCTGTTTCAAGAAGCCAAAGCCCCAGGCCTTGAGAGGACATTTTACTCTGGGAACACGCAGGTTCCAGGGAACCGGGTTCACTAAAGCAGAAGGAAACAGCCACAGAGTTCTCTGGACAGCCCACAGCTGAGCTGCCGCCAAACTGCCACTTCACAGCAGCTGGGTCAGAAGGTGGCAGCAGAGGATCAGTCTGCAAGGCCCAAGCAGTCCCGAGGACCCCAATGTCCCAACCCTCTCAGGCGTCCGGTCCGGATTCCTCTTCAGACACAAAGCTCACGGGAGAGGCCCAGAATGCCTGATCTGAAAACTGAGACCCTGGGCAGCTTTTAAAGACAAACCCCAAACATCTAAAAAACGAACACAGTCCATTTTCTCCCTGAAAGCATCATGCAGACAGCATTTAACCCGATAGATATCAGGAGACATGGGGAGGGCCCCACATGATGTAAACATAAATTTACCCTCTCATCCATGTAGCTGATTTTGAAATGAATTCAGGATGCGGGTCTCTCTTCCTCTGCTTTCGTTAGCATTTCCAGCCATCTCTGAATTTGCCTCTGGTGATCCCGCCCTTTCATTTGCTGGTCTTTTAAGAAACTTACTTGGTAGTGTTTGCATGTAGTCCTTCCAAAGCGGGATCCACACCACATGCACTTCTGACTCAAGAGCTGGACTCCTGCTGGGGAGCCCATTAAATGCCCTACCCACTAGGGAGAGTGTGATATTTTTTATTACTTTCTAATTTCGGGCCCTGAAATGGCTTCAGTGATCAGAACGTTTCTCTGCCTAAGAAACCTAAAGGAGCCAGAGAAATGATGCCTTTGATTTGTGTTTTATTTATAAGGGTCCATCTTGACCCAGTGCATGGCGACGATTTCCCCCAGGGCCCCAGAGTGCTGCAGGAGTGGAAAAGCCAGACAAAGAAAACTTTCTCACCGAGTCGCCTCTTCGGAGTGGGAAACTGTCAGCAACACTGGGAATGTCTTTCTTTCTTTGAGAAGTCGGTGAGCTGAGAAAAAATGGATGGAAGAATCGGAACAAAACCATTTCAGCGGGTTTAAATCTACTTAAGCGACAATAGTCAATCACAACCATGCTTCCTTCTCAGTACCAGTGGCCCCAGTGGTGGAGTGTTTCAGAAAATGCCAACTACGAAGACTTGTGTTGTTTCTAAATACGTTCATGGGAGGCCCCGCCCGTAGTGCCAGAGTGCTTGCTTCTAACTTCTGTTTGTTTTGTGTTTCCTTCTCTTCTTGAGTTAACATGAAATAGAAAGGGTGAGGGAGGGGATATAAATAAACCCTAAAGAGGAAAAAATTTTAAAAAGAAAAGAAAAGAAAAGAAATTCTCCCTAAATGCCTGAATGTTTATTTTTATTTATATGGTAACAGGCAAGGATGCTTTACCATCTACAGGACCTGCTGGATGAAATGAACCCCACCATGTAAGCCCACAAAACACCAGAAACTCAAACTGGGAGTCGCTTCAAATCCTACCCACTTGCCACTGATCAGGGTCTTGACTAAAATTTCTTCTTTTTTTTCCTCTTTTTTTTTTTTTTACCCCCGACTCGCTTGTTTAGCCAGGAGGTAATTCTGAATCCGTATCTGAAGTCCCTCACTGGTATTCTGCGGGGACAGTCCTTCTTGTGAGGGCTCCCCTTAAAAACAGGAGTGGTTTCTGTTCCCATTAAGTAACTTTCTGTGCTGTGAGTCTTTTAATGAACAGTCGACTCGCACTGAGACCGGAATGTTGAGCCCTGCTTACTAACAATTTTCACAGAACGTGCTTCAGAAATGAGCGTTCACAGAGCTGTCAGAAGCCAGCTACTGTGTGTTATTAGACAATGCTCTGCTAAATCTTTCCTATCTCTTACGTAGAAGTTCCATGGGAACAAAAATGTTTATCCTGACTGTGTACAGCATCTGCAAGTACTGCTTTATCATAGGCCTTAAAGTTCAACAACTTAGCAGACAGTATTTATTGTGTAAAGAAAGGTTAAGTGTTTCCTCTTTCTCATCTGATTATAAAGTCACAAACCAATCCATCTCTCTCCTCCTCTCTCCTCTTTCCTCTTCCTTCCTTTTTTCTCCCTTTCCCACTATCTTCCCTTTTTTCTCCTCCTTCCCTCCTTCCTTTTAATCCCCCAAAATGGATGTTGTTGAGTTCTTAAAGTCATAACAATTCACTGCCCCTCACGACAAAACATGAGATTATTTAAAACGACCCGTCTCCACTTTCAAGGAGAATATTCTAGATAACTTCAGCTAGAAAGGCAATATCCCAGATAAAAATATTGCCCATTTTTACAACAGAGCCAATTATACAATAAGTACAAACACATGAGTGAATTTCCCGAGACTTGACATTGAATGGAACCGCTGAGGTGTTTCATGAAGGTATCCCCTGGGCTACCGCCTCACCCCTCAGTTCACACAGAGGCCCCATCACCTCCCTCATGCTCCTTAGCAGCTTCTTGCCTCTGAAGAGCAGCTCTATTTTCAACCAGCCAATTTGGCATGTTGTGTTTTACAGTTTCTAAAGTTAACGCCAAACCCAAACAAAAATATGACTGGCGCAGAAGTGCATAAAGAGGACCTTGTCATCTGGTGTCTTCAAATCTGTTCATTATCAAAATTAGCTCCCTAGTTTGTGCCCCTCCCATTCTGAAGGCCTACCGTTAATTGGTCAACATGTAATTAGGCGCTGGTAACGACCAAGTACTGGTAAAGACAGTACTTTAGAGAGGTCTGGAAACTGAGGGGAGGGAGATGAAGTGGCGCAGAGACACGTGACACTCTGGCTCCCTGTTCCCGTCACTCTACACAGCAACGATGCCATAGGGCACCAGGGCTGGTTCAGTCCTTGCCATAAGCAGAGCTGTTCTCCCAGGCTTCTCTGAGGAATATCCTCCCTGATGCCTGCATGGGTTATGACATCAACCTCTAACCAGATGCCAGGGCTCTGCCCTTCCTGCTCAGTCAAGGTGCTCCCAAGGTTTAACTCACCATGCCCCTCCAGTTTGCCTCATTTTTCAACCCGTTCTCATTTGGATGTTAAAAAGGAAGCAGGTTTCTTTTTAAGTTGCTTTGATTTCACAGTTTTGGTGAGCTGATCCATGAAACTGGAGAGTATGCTGGCAGAATGGAAGTGAGGAAGGGAAAAGCAGAGGGCAGAGAAGACCATTTAAAAAACAAACAAAAAATATTTAACAACTCACTTTCCACAAGGGGGCTTCTGGCCACCCACCTAAACCTAAACCTCACTTCCTGGGGTGTGCGATCTCCAGGGCTCACATCCTAGGAAAACCTGCACAGCAAGCAGATGGAATCTCCACAGATCTCCTGTCGGTTCTTTAAAGCCTGCCTCTTGCACCCCCACTTTCCACCTGACCATTCTAATTTAAAATTTCCTTCATCACCCTTAACATATACAATTTTCTAAAGCTAAGAGCGACTCTTTAGAGCCTCCATGTGCCCATAAAATTCACCCTTTGAGATTTTATTAATAATCATAAAAACATCAGTGCCCATCAAGATCACTTCGGAAAGTGAGAGACAATGCTTCCTGAGTGCTGGAATTGTCTGAGGCTGATGGGAAAGGGCAAAGGATTGACACAAGACTTGATCTGCCTCCCTTGCCCCATCTATCACTCACTGCTCACCCCTGAGGACACGCCAGAGCTCGCAAGTGGCACCCACAGCCAGATGCAGCTGCCCCCACAGGAAAGCCTTCCAGCCTCCGCCCTGCAGGCTGTCCCGTTTATCTGTGACGTGAAGGGAGGCTTGAGAGCCCCCGGCACTACATATATTTTTATGGCATGAGGATGTGGTTTTTAGGAATCTGAGAAGTCCAGAATGAAGTGCATAAAAGGCCCAGTCAGCCCTAAACAGCAGCCAATTTGCCTGCACTTGTGGACTGTCAGTTAAGAACAATGGAAAGAGCCAACAGGGAAACGACCCCTGCTCCGGGATCTGGACTCACCTTTCAGAGAAACTAGACTGTGTGATCATGAACACCATCCTCCAGAGAAGCTCCACCTCTTCTGTTCACCTCGGACTGTAAGCCTTGCAGTGGGACAAAGCTTTGCATGGAGAAACTCAGAATCCTTAACGAGCAAATTTTTGAAAAATTTGCTGTTAGTTTTATTGTTACTTTGACTGAGTGTCTGAGAGAGACAAGGTAAATGGGAGAATTATTTCTGCTATTCATGGTTTCAGACATTGCAATCCATCACAATAGGCAGGGCTTCGTGGAATAGCTCCCACCGTGGCAGGCAGCTAGGAGTAGAGCAACAACAGGGCGTGGTCACAGTGAGCTGTAGCGTCCGTGGGGTTCCCTGGTGGTTCCCATCCTTCAATCAAGCTACGCCTTCCACAGTTCCGTCACCTCCAATCAAATGCTGAAGCCATCATTGAGCCCTCCATTAGACCAGAGTCCTCACTATCCAATCCCCTCTGAGAACGCCCCCACAGGTAGTCTGACATGCTCTTTGCCAATTTCCCTTGGGCAAGTTGGCGATCAAAATTAATCTCCACAGATCTCAAGAAATGAATGGTTTATACAAGGCAATAACCCAATCAATAGGAGAGTTCCTGAATAGTGACATCTACAGATATTGAGGCATCAGTGGCTTCCCAGGTTTAATACTAAGATTCTAGTAGTGGATACTGTTGACTCCTGACCAGATGCTGTGCCCGCCCTAATAGTTCGCTTGCGTTATCTTAAGCAATCTGCTAAGAGCTCTATGCAGTAGGGACACAAGGGAACAGAACCAGAAATATTAACTACGTGTCCCTTGGTGCCTTCAGTGAGAGGCAGAGCTGCTCACCCTATGGCCACAGCTAAGGCTATGACACTAGAACCCTTCATTTTGACAGTGGCCCCACTTCCAGAACCAACCAACTCTCAGGGCCTGTCTTCAAAAAGGAAGGTAGGAAGGACGTGACATCACTATTCCTTGATGGGGAAAATTATCAGCCAATCACATCCAGTTGGGGTGTGGCTACCTGAACCCCCAGTTAGATAAACAGAGAGAACACAGGTGTGCTCTCTCTCTCCACGCGGTGTCTTCGGACCTCCGGACCTCCCACCCTTTTAGCGTGAGTTTCCCCCCTTTTCTGTCATTAAAAATACTCGTTCCTATTGAGCTGGCTTGGTTATTTATTTGTGCCAACCCAATTCTTCGACAATTACTCTTTGAGATCCCACCTTCATTAGGTAAACAAGACTAGACTAGATGTACTTGCATTCTTGATTCAATCATTCGTTCATTCATTCACTCACAGAGGAACTTGGAAGTTGGGATGAGGGAGAGAAGAAATGTGAACAATAGGCCAAGAGGTTGCTTCCTCTCAAGAACAGGGAACAGTACACAGGATTTTGAGATGGCTTTCTTATTAGAAGAGACCTTAGAGAGCCAATGGGGACAGACATCTCTAGTGATCATCATCGTCCTCTATTCAGTTTAAGATAATTGTCCTCAATTCTGAGTAAGCTAGGATTTTCACTTTTACCACAGATGACATTCTGTGCTTGATAATTCTTTGTTGTGTGACTGCCTTATGAACTGGATGGTGTTTAGTGACATCCCCCTGGCTTCGACCCTCTACATATTGATGGTATCCTTCCAACAATAATGTCTCCAGACATTACCAGATGTACTCTGGGGACAAAATTACCACTGCCCCTTCTGTGCGCTCATATTACATTATAATACTTCTTCTGGAAGAAATATCCATGTTACCTTGTGTCCCTTGAGTCATGACCAAAAGTGAAGTAAGAAAGCACATTCATTTGACAAGTACTTAATGTACATTTCTGATTATAAGGCCAACTTTTTATTCAAAAGCTGTCCACAGAGTGGAAATCCCTGCACATTTAACATCCCTGACACTTTCTCAATTACTTTGTTTTGAACGTGAAGGCAGTGTTTGGAGAGACGTTATTAGCCTGAAGTGACGTCATTGGGTGAGGATTGGTGGAAAAGATGAGTTAGGAGGTTTACAGATGTCACCTGATAATATCAGGAGGAAAAGGAGAAACAACAACTACCTAACACAGGCTCTGCTATTATTTCTGAATAATAATATTTCTGAATAAGCGATGACTACATCGTTGAAAATTTTGGAGTATTATTTTAAGCAAATCTTCTGAAGTCCACTCTCTTTTTTTTATAAGCACTTTATAAGTGATGACTTTGAGGAGATAATAAATAGCCTACAGAAGGGCAACTTGGGAAAAATTCATTGGGACGTCGAATCACGTTTTTGAATGACTGCATCTTGCATGGGTACCAAGTGCTGCGTCTTGAACAATTTAGAAGTAAAGATGGCGCATGATGAAGAGCTAAGTTAGATGACTCAGAACAACTTCGGTGACAATGAAGGCAGATGACATGTCTACCAGAAGAGGATGTTTGATGATTTAAACCTTTGAAAGGAATGTTTGTATTACCTATGTAATGCACATATATGTGAGTTAACATTACTGTTTCATAGGTACAGCCCGCTCCAGAGGCCCTTCCAGTGAAAGAGCCAAGCTCAGCATCTGAAGCAAGGATTCCAGGGCTTAGGTGGTTTGGGGTTCTGTTTCCTGGCACCTCCATCCCCAGCTCTTCCTCTGCCCTTATGACCTCTGCCCTTGGGCCCTGCTCCACCATCTTTTACACTTTGAACCCCCTGCCCTTGGGCCCTGCTCCACCATCTTCTACTCTTTGACCCCCCCTGCCCTTGGGCCCTGCTCCACCATCTTCTACTCTTTGACCCCCCCTGCCCTTGGGCCCTCCTCCACCATCTTTTACACTTTGACCCCTGACCTTGGCCATCTTCCAGCATCTTCTACTCTTTGACCTCTGACCTTGGACCCTCCCCTGCCATCTTCTACTCTTTGGTTTCTCTCATCTTTGCACCTGCTCTTTTTTACCTCCCCTCTGCCCCCCCCACCCAACTTGGCAACCTGCTTGCTCCTCCCCTTTTCTCTTGAGAACTCCCAGCTGTGCTTCAGTCTCATCTGACTCTCCTTTCCCCTGGGGACTTGCCTTGGGACCTAGATTTTCTTTGACTCCTTTGTTTTCAGCTTTTGCAAATGTGTAGCTCCTCTCTTCACAACTCCAGTTCCTCTCACACATCTGTTGGTGTTGTTACTGAAATGTGCCTCTTCTTTTGTATTGCAAGCCCTGAGGAGACTGATGTCATCTTTTTCATCTTTTCTTAGGTATCACCTTGTGGGCAGGGCCTGTACCAAAGTGGAGAGCAAGTGAGTAGATGTTGAGTGAACCGTGGGTCCTTGAATATGCATGGTTTCACGAGGTTCCCGCCACTGTCGTTTAGCCAGGCTGCAAGGAGACAACGCTAAGTCAAGCACTATGTGGGTACCACCTTGTTTAATTCTTAGTAAATCCTGCGAAGCAAATTGTGTTACTACTGAAACCTTCTTCTTCCTGATGGAGAAAGGGAGGGTGGGAAACGAAGGGAAGAGACTTGGTAGGAGTGGCAGGCATAGCTGCTGTGGAGGGTTGCTGGCATTTGACCCCTTGTCTTCCTTTGGAGTTTCCCACTGTGCTATTGCTGTTTGAATATGCCTCTGCCCCAAGCCCCAGTTCTTACCGTTATTGCATCCAGAGGAGAGCGTTTTTTGAAGAACGGAAGTCAACATAAGATGAGGTCTTGTGTGCAAAGCCACATAATGAATGGCATTTCTGGGTTTCTGAGGGAGAGAGATGCGAGCTGGCACTGTTGCTCTGTCTCACCATATGACGCTGTCCACCATGCTGGGGAGCATCAGGGAGGCCCTCACAGGTGCTGGCTCCCGACATTGACCTTTTCATCCTCAATACTGTGAACTAAATAGACATCAACACTGTAAATTTCCTAGCTTGGGATATACTTCCATAGCAATAGAAGATACGGTAAAAATCTTTTATGCTGTGTTATACTGCGTTTTGCACATATTATAGTCCCTATCATGGACCCAGGAAACCTGGTAATACCACTAGAGCTTTTGACTTTGCTCCTCGTTTCTGGCTTCTTGGCTGCATTGATGTTTTTTTCTCTTAGGAATTTGAAATTAGAGTAGAGACTGTTATTGGTCTTTAATAGGAATAATTCTGGATGCCACGGAGGTTTTGGCTGGCTCCCTAGCATAAGTAATTGGTATCCTGGCTTGCGGAATCAGTCTCATTATTTATAAACATATACCTCATGCATTCATACATCCTTGCTCAATTACTCCCTCACTGAGACTGGATTAGAAGGCCCGCAGAGGCAGGAAATGCGTCTCCTGTTTCTGTATGACTCACAGCATCTGGCTCAGTGCTGAGTATACAGTGACGACTCCCCTATTACTCCTTTATTGCTTGATGACATCACAAGGATTTCCTTCACACAGTCACTGGGAGTTCAGAAATGAAACATAAATCAAGGTAAGTCCTCGATGCCTTTGATGTTATTGCCTTCTGCAGAATTTGATCTCGTCTCTAGTGGAAACAGTGTTTGCCTCAAAACTCTTGTAGACTTCTACCCACCAGCTGACAAAAATTTTTATTGCAGGCCAGTAGTTGCGCGTCCCATTTCACTTGCTGGCTTAAGGAAAGAGACACAGGTCCAGGTGGCGCTCACGCCAGCACTCTGTCCTGGGTATCTGTCCTGGGTATCTAGGTGATTGGGTTAACTCACTGGACCTGGGGTGGCTCTGCAGGAGGCATCTTCAGTAAAGGTGATTTGGTTAACTCACTGGACCTTGGGTGGCTCTGCAGGAGGCTTCTTCATTAACACCCCTAAACACAACACATTCGCACAGCCTGGGAGCCTTTCAACATACTTGGATGCCTCACCCAGGCATTAGAGCCTCATGGGCAAGGGACCTGCAGGCTGTAGAGGTCTTCTAGGAGCTCGGGGGGGGGGGCAGCACGGCTTCTCAGTTATGAAGCAATGGGTCAAGAGAAGAAGCAGCTAGGAAACGGGAAGCATTGAGTGAAGGCCCCAGTTAGAGGTCTTGGACAGCTGCCTTTACACCCGCCGAAACCAGGCAGACGCTTTGACAAGGAGACACAGTGAAATAGCTAATGCATTGTTTCCAGTAGGACTTTCACTGCTATTTGGCCTAATTAGTTGTGATGTTTCGCCCTGCATTTGAGAAGCTTCTGTAGAGGACAGAAATAGTAATGTGTCTCCTTGAGAACAAAGAACAAAGGGTTTCTTCTCTCCCCAGAAGCTCTCCTGTCATTAGCAGCAGAGAGACTATGTCCGCTAACAGGAAAACCTCCTGCAATCCCTGGTTACCCTCTCCCCATAATTCCTTAGTAGAAGAGAAAGGTCTGAAGACCCAGGTCTTGTGCACAGGATAGGGAGGTATAGTTAGGGGCCATCATAAATGAAGCAATGTTCCTTCGCCATTTTGTGACAGGTGTGTGTGTGTGTGTGTGTGTGTGTGTGTGTGTGTGTGTGTGTGTGTGTGTGAGAGAGAGAGAGAGAGAGGGAGAGAGAGAGCCCCACATGCCTAGGTTTGTTTCTCAATGTGCCTTCTCCTACAAAAGATTCTTTTAGACAAGATTGATAGAAAACTCAAAATAATAAAACTGTACACAAACCACGTTTATCTCCCTGTCATGGGAAGTCAGCAGGAACAGGTCAGGGCCCACTGCCAACAGGATCTCAGACTCTCTCGTTATTTTTTTTCTCTGCTATCGCCCCCCACCACCCCTATGCATGGCTGGCTTCACTGTATAGTTCAAGATGCCCATTTTATCTCTGACCGTTGTTGTCTGCTTTCAGAAAAGAGAGGACATGGTATGGCTTCTCCTCCCAATATGCCCTCCCTAGAATTTTGAATAACAACACTTATATTTATAGCCATGGCTACAGGTAAGTCCTTACTGGCCTTAACTAACTCCAAGGAGATAGGGATGTAATTATTATTTGGAGAAACCAAACACTCAGCTAAAAGTCAAGAGATCCTACCCCTATCAAACACAAGGACACAAGATCTTAGAGTCTTGCAAGTCTTAGATAAAATCTTTCTCAATTTGTGCCACCTTCTTCTGGCAACAGGGACAGACCAATGACACTGTGGTCACAATGATAACCCAGACGCCACATGTCCGTGAAGGAGACTGATAGTGCACGGGAAACTCAATTTGCATCAATCATGCTCTCTCTTCTGGAAATTCAGCATCAAGGTTCCAGATGTTGCCAGTCTTTCAGCACGAACAGCACTGGTAGTGGAGACATGTTCCGCAGATGCTTAGAAAGAAGGAAGCACGAGAGTCATGTGACCCTGGCCAGGCAAAGTCTGGAGTAACGGCAGCCCTGGTATCAGCTGCTTTTCTGCTTCAGGGTCTCAGTTATGTTTCTTCCTTCCACTTTGATTAGATTCTTACCTGTCATGGCCTAGAAAAAGCTTCACTTTCACTTTGGGCTTAGGCTAGTTTGGGAGGCTTCCTCTCTTTCCAACCAGATGAACATGAACGATGACCTGGCTCTGTGTGTGGCCAGGTGACAATGATCATCTCTGTAATCTTCCATCCTGTCTTTTTGAGCTTGTACAAAGTATACCTTTCCCCCTCAGGACTGTGACCCCTGAAGCTGGCAAATCCATCAAGCTGACCAGCTTTAAGCGTTCAAGCTGCTCTTCTTCCTTCGTGACAACTTTTAACTAGATCTCGGACATCCTGGAGATACCACACAGCGCCATGAAGTACCACAAAGGAAATACACAGCTGGAAGTATTAGAGCATAAGTTAGGAATCGAAGAGGCGTTTAAAGATCGATGGGCCATTGGAGCACCTCTGATCACCCCTAGTATAAAGTTATTTCTTTGCTTAGTGCCAGACCTAAAGATTTCCACCACGCACCTAGCTTGCTGGTAAGAAAACGTCGTCCTCATAATTGTGCCTTACGTAGAAATAAACACGCTGCAAGAACGAGGGACAGCAGCTAAAGTACTAGATGTTACATCTATGACTGAAGGCTTTTCCTTTCATCTTTCAATTATTTCGTATCTGGAGAAGCCATCAAATGACTGGTGGACAATTTTCCTGTCTAAACCAGATTCCCAAGTACAATGGTCTAGCTCAATTATCTGTCTCTCTGGGTCTCCGTTTCTGGCTCTGTATAATGGCATGGGGAGGAGGTGGACTTCCAAATACCCTTGCAATGTGGAGGTTATGGGACCCACTACTCGTAGAGAGGTCAAGAGCACCTAATCATTTCTTGGAGAGAGAGGATTCAAAAATCAGCTATGTTCCTGACTAGCTGTGTACAGCTGGGAAATAAACAGCAGACCCTAGACTCACTACCTAATACGTAAATGAAGAGTAGCGGTAGTACCTCCCACAAGGAGGATGCTCTCCCATGGGGCTAAATGATCACATTAAATACTCAGCAGTGTGTTTGACACATGGTATATGTGCAAGAATGTTCATCATTCATGTTTCCTAGAAGTGGACCCATGTTGCCAATTATCACGCGCATCCCCACCTCCCTATGACATGCCCAGCACCACGCGACTGACTCGGCAAGTGTGGCTTTTGCTAATTACCTCAATGTGAGGGGAAAACCGAAACAGGGGATTAGAGGGAGTGACCAAGAAGGTGGGCTGTGAAAAATTACTAAGTTGTTTTCCAAATAATCTGACTTGGCCAAAACAAATGAGAGAAAATGCCCTTAGCTAGTGCAGCTCCCATTAATTTGCAAATCCAAGTGTGTATTTCAGCGAAGATTCAATCCATATGCCTTCTCATCCTAACCTACAAAATTATTGTTTGAAAGTAACAATTTGATGCTTGCTAAACACCCTTGCCTGTTGGCTATCCCACAGATGTACTGACATGACAGTTGTTTGAAAGGTAAGCAGTACCAGTTGAGTCCCAGGGTACCTCTCTACTCATAATGCTGTGAACTGATGGGACTCTCTCCTCTCGGCCAGCAACGATTGGACTAGGGCAGTTATCTGAACTAAGGTGGCTGGCCATCTGTGGCCATGTTGGTCAGCTCTGAACACAGCATGATTTGAAAAGATGAGCTTAGCAGATCTATGCCTGGGGAATTTGAACAAAGTGTGGTGGGCTATAGGGAGCAAGAGCTGCATAGAGACATAAATGCTGGACTGTAGCCATGACGGGCAGCTCATCAGGTCCCTCTCGAAATGCTGAGTTTATTATGGAGGTGGCCCGAATGCATTGACTAGGGATGGGAAAGGGGAAAAGTCAGCGGACCACGTGTCCACAGAGGGCATCCTTGCTGGAGAGTTCTGGGAGCCAGGAAAGCATGTGGCAAGGGATGAGGGCAGGGTGCTTAACCTCTAGCTCTGGCTTCAAGGTCACTCACAAGAACTCTTGATTCCCTAGAGATTCTGCCTTCTTCTGTGTGGCGTTGTCTCAAGTGCTGACCGATAGAACTGGAATGTTGCAAGTGTTTGTGCAGGGAGCCCACAGTGCCGTCCTGACGGCTTCCATGAAAGCTGAGACTGGGGTGGAGACAACAGAAAAGAACATGGGGGAGAGACACATATCTTCATTTTACTTCTTTTTCAAACATAATAGTTGCAATGTTTTCTAGATTCCCCAAAGACTCTATCTTTATGACCACCTCTCTCATTTCCTGGATCTGATTTGAATAATGTGTATTTTCAGTGAAAATGTCCCTCATACTCTCAGGCATTTAGACACTTGATCTCTGGTTGGTGGTGCTGTCTGGGGAGGTTTAAGAGGTGTGGCCTTGTTGGAAAGAGTATGACACTGGGTGTGGCATAGAGAGTTTAAAGAATTGTGTCGTTTCTCATCTCTCTTAATGCTTCGCAAGTTAAGAAAGTGAGCTCCCTGAATTGTGTTTTAGCTACCATGTCTTCTGCTTGATGCTGTGTCATCTCTGCTATCGTGGACTCTAACCCTCTGCAACCATAAGCCCAAATAAACTCAGTCTTCTACAAGCTTCTTTCGTCATAGTGTTTCATCATGGCAACAGCTTTCTGGTTCCTGTACAGAAAGAACAGAGTTCCCTTTCTTTGCCTGGACAGAAAACACATGGCCACAGAATATCAGAAAACAGTTGCCAACTTCTCCCTCACCTCAATACATCAGCAAGGGTGGCAAAGAACAGAAATCAACAAAGATAAATTCGAACAACAGAAGGGACAATCTACCGGGAGGATTGGAAGCATCCAGGCATGGAACGGAAAGCTGCAGAACTCAGCTAGGGACAAACAAGAGCTAGTCATGAGGCTCTGTGGCAGGCACCTGCTGCTGCTTCCCTGGGAACTGACGCTGTAAAGGAGGACTGCTCCTGCCTTTCGTGCTTATCAACTGGTTAAGGAGCAGTGGTAAGCATGACCAGTCGGCCAAAGTCTGCTCCCATGACCACTACTTGGCTGTGCTACACAGTAAGAGACAGTACCTGCAGAATACTCTGAGTACTCTGACAAGAAAATGCTCTTGGGAAGGAGGAACAGAGGAAGGACAGCGCACATGCGCGCGTGCATGCACACACACACACCCACTATACCCATGGATTCGGGAAACCTGCTGTGTAATAATGAGAGACTCAAAGATTATAACACAATATAAGAAATGCTGTAGAAGAGGTATATGCATACAAAGAGCTCTGGGGACCCAAAGAAAGAGATAATAGGGGACAAGGGACAGGCAAAAGGGATTGGCTGAGATCCAGTTCAACCATGAGTAATTATTGCATGCCAGGCACTGTGCCCAATGTGACACTTACGCAGAGTCTGCAAAGATAAGAAAGAGTTTCCCAAAGACTGAAAGCCGGCATCCTGGGGGAAGGAACAGCATGAATAAAATCACAGAGGTGTGAACCGGCGAAGGCAGGGACCATGGGCACAGGAAGAGTGTGCAGGGAAAAGAATGGGAAACGGGAGCGAGCTGAGATTGGGAAGTCACAATGGACTGTCCATGCCAAATTTAGGAGACTGACTGACTCCCAGAGACACTGTCAGACATGAAAGAAGCTACCAGTGAGCTCTGGCAGAGTGTGGCAGAGGGATCCTGAGCCCAATTATGGGAGAGACAATTCACCCGGGGCCAGAAGGTCAGCCAGTACCTAGAACACTGTTCCGAGAGCAGTAAGATCAGCATTGGTGTTATAGTGGTGAGCAGAGCTGCCTTCCGAGAGCAGTAAGTTGGTGTTAGATCATAGTGGGGGGGGGGACGAGGAGGTGATAATTATGGTTAGTGTCTGGAAGGTAGAATTGGTAGGATTTGATCAAATGGAAAAGAGACCATATTCACATCCCGGGTGAGCATATGTAGCAGTAATTTTAATGCCTTGTTGTCGTGGAAGTAAGAAGATCTAGTCTATTGTTCACCAGAAATGCAGTGGTCACTGTTGTTCTTCGAGATGTTTCTCAGAATTTGACCAAGAGGAAAAGTGCGCCACGGAGAGTCGTAGAGACTGAATTAGTTCCATTTTCCATCCCCATGACAGAATGTCTAACAGAAGCAAGCTGAAGGAGAAGGGTTTGTATTTGGCTCACAGGTCTGGGGGATTTCAGTCTCTTACAGTGGGACAGCTTAGCCTTTGGTGTGGGATCTTGAAGCTGTCATTTCCCACATCTTGGCAGACCAGGAAGCAGGGGACAGGGTTAGAAGCAAAGCTGAGCTGTAGACCTCAAAGTCACCTCTGGCCCACCTGACCCCACAAACTCCCAGAATAGCCCCAGCATCTGGGAGCTAGGAGTTCAACATGTGGGTATCTCAGACTGAGAGCATAAGGAGAGAGACAAGTGCATCAGGACTGCCTTTCTGCAGACGCATGCTGGTCCTGGTCCCTGCAGCCTGTGCTCTTAGCTTCCTACTCAAAGCCTTGGCGCCTGAGCCTTACCATCTACCCTTTCTCTGCTCTCGCATGGCAACTCCAAGCCACTCCTCTGCTCTCCATCTCTGGGACTTTGTTCGGGCATCTTACCATCAGCTGCCACCACCTCCTTCTCTCTTCCTTAGAGCTGACCAGAGAGTCTCGGGGACACTCTGAGGGATATGGTGTTTGCTCCCTGTCAGAGAAGCCAAGGAAACATGGTGACAGAAGCAAAGATGTTTGTGCTCTTGCCTCCAGAGACCCAAGAAAGGGAAATGGGGAACTGGGACATAGTAGATCACACACATACACACACACACACACACACAGAGAGATAGAGAGAGAGAGACAGAGAGAGAGACAGAGAGAGAGAGAAGAGCAGCCACCAGAAGGAACCAGTCCCTTAGCTTCTGTGATGGATTGAATGAGGATGGACCCACAGGCTCATGTGTTTTCAAGTTTGGTTCACAGTAGTAGAACTGTTTAGGAAGGATGAGGAGGTGTGTCATTGGGGGTGGGCTTTGAGGTTTCAAAAGCCCATGGCTGTTCGCTGTTCTCTCCCTCCCTCCCTCCCTCCCTCCCTTCTTCCCTCCCTCCCTCCCTCCTGCTTGTGGGTCAGATATAACCCTGCAGCTCCTGCTCCAGCGCCATGCCTGCTTGCCTGCCTTCTGCCACCTTCCCAGCCATGACGGTCATGCACTCACCCTCTGGAACTGTCGGGAAGCCCCAGCACAGTGCGTCCATTGTAAGCTGCTTTTGTCATGGTGCCCCTCCCAGGGATAGAACTAAGGCAGCTTCCGCATGGAAAGTACGTACCGCAGACCTTACATCCCTGCCACAGTCTCCCAGAGGGCTGAGGGAGAAGAAATTCCCCATAACAAGCACTCAGGGTGCTGCAATGTGATGGTTGGCATTAGCAGCTTAGGTAGCATCAAATAGAAGGCAGCCCTTAGCACTCACCAAGGAGGGTTGTCTAGATTAGGCTGGCCTGTGGGCATGCTTGTGAGGAATTATCTACATGAGGCTGAGGTAGGAAGACACACCTCAACCATGGGAGGCACCATTCTGTGGCTGGACTCCTGAACGACATAAAAAGGGGAAGGAGAGTTTAACCCCAGTGTTCACTGTCTCTTCTTCCTGGACGAGGATGTGTGCAGACTCATGCTCACCAAGTGTCTTCCCTATCGCTTGGTCCTCCTCTGGATCTGTAAGCCAAATTACCCTCTTCCCCCCCCATCATTCAGGGACTCTGTCACTGCAGTAAAGAGAGTAGCTCATACATGTAAGTCATACATGTAAGTCACTGGAAACCAGTGTGTCTCATGGCCTATAGTTAGGTCTGAGCAGAGGATTGAAGACAGTCAGTGGGAACCATTTGCCCAAGGGAACTAGTCATGACATCTGCAAGAAGGTGATTCTGAGGCCTTGGGCTGGAGCAGAGACAGGGAGGAGGCCTCCTGTGATACTTCTGCCTTGATGAAGCCAACAAACCTGAAGACTTTCTACTCACTGGGATCTCTTCCTGGAGACACCACAGACAGCTTTTCCTTCTGTATAGGATACTCACAGTAAGAGAAAAGCTGAGTTAAATACAGACAAAAAGATCACAGAGTTCAGAGTCTTTATCCCATTTTCCACCATCTGGTTCTGCAGCTGTAAGCAACTCCCTCAGTTTCCCCCAGTTTCTGCCAGTGTGGAGCAGGCACGCAAGATCACTCAGTGGAACCACGGAATGGTGGGAGTTAAAAAGCAATACAGTGGTAAATGTGGTTGAAAAAGTTAGGCAAATAGATATCCCTCTCGCTGTTAACAACCACCCAGACTGGGGTGTGATGGTAACTAGACAACACTCGCACACACACCCCCCACTGTGGAGACGGTTGTCTAACTATTGTTCATCTGAAAACTATCCAGCTCTTCCCCCTGGGGCGCGATCTACTGGAGAGTGGACCCGGGACTTTCCTTGCTCTCACTGTAGCGAACCAGAAGTTTTTGGGCCTCTCCCAAGTCAAGAGAAAATAGCGAGAGTGTAACGCTTGCTCAGCATTTTAGTTGCTGTGGGGACACGTGCCAATATGATATGGATCAGGGACTCAGGGGAGTTTTCAAGCCAATAACACACAAATGAAAATAAAACAAGTTTGGGCAAGCAGCCCGGGATGCTAACATTATGTTCAGTGTTATGAGTCACCTTTCCCTGAAAGTGATTTCCCCTAGAGGTACAAAATAGAAAACCAAATAATTACTCTCCCAAATTAGAGATTTTAATCCCAAAGCCTGAAATCTAGCAAATGCCAAAACTGGTTTTGCCCTTGAACTCCTTCGAACTCTTATTTGGTTGTTAATTGCAGACGCTCCTCCTTTTATCTCACTTTCCCTCCGGTCCTGGAATTTCTACTTGGTTTCCCTGGCAAAGACCAAATATGCTGGGTAGAAACGTCTGCTCCCCGTCAGTGGCTCTAAACATGTTGCAAGGCTTTCCAAACTCTAAAGTTTCATCCTGCTCCGCAGTCCAGCACATCTCTCTGTCTGCAGCTGTGCCAGAGAAGGACTCATAACAGGAAGTAGGCAAAGATAAACAATCAGACCCTAAAATACCTTAAACGCAAAAGCAGACCTGGGAGGAAAGTTCTCTTAGCTAGAAAAAAATGAAAAGTCCATTTGGCTTTGTGAAGGGAAAGGAACGCGCTGAGCAGCTGGCGGGTCCCTCTGGGCCTGCTCATCCCTTCCCCAGACAGAGAGCTGATGTTCCCGTATAAACAGAAAAGACGTGGGCTGAGCCCTGGGAGCTGGGAGACTGAGCAGGTTGGCCCTATGAGACTGGCAATGGAGAAGGGAGAAGTGGTGCCAGGGGAGGGTCCGATGAAGATTCCAGGCATCCTATGGATGGTTCCACATGAATAGGCAACGAAGAACTGTGGTAATTGTTCCTACACCAAACCTGTGTTTTCTGTCCATGGCCTCTGCGATTATAAGGAATTGCAAAATAAAATTATTACTTTGGCAGGCACATGTCTCTGAATTCTGGGCCATAACCTGCTTTCACTATTTATTTTATGTGCATATGTATTTGTGTGGCTTTGAGCATGCGGAGCACAAATGTGGAGCTCGAGGGACAACTAGCTGGGGTTTGCTTCAGGCTTTCTGCCAAGGGATCCTGGGATTGAACTCAGCTCCTCAGACTTGCCAGCAGGTGCCTTGACTGAACTGTCTGGACAGCCCCTCAACCTGCTCTTCTGTTTCCACTGGTTGGAGTCCGGCTTTCCTCCACACATGCGTTCTTAGTTTAAGTTGGTCCCTAGTGAGAAAATTAGCTCCCAGCTGGCACATCCCCACTTACACGGTCTCTGACAGCGTACATATAGCCTTCAAAGCACCAGTCAGACATGAGGTCCACCCTGACTCTGTGGAAGAACTAGGAAGGAAGGCTGGGTGTTGTGGTTTGAACGTGAACCGTCCTGAAAAAGGTTCACGCCAGCAGCATTTCGAGGTGATTGAGGAAGTGATTGGACCATGAGGGCACTGCCTTTGTCAGCAGATTCGGGTAGAGTCCATCATTTGATATCGTTATTAGGACGGGAAGGCAGAGTCAAAGAGAAACTTTTCTAGTTGTGGAAAGTAGATCAAGAGCATGTCCTCTGGACTGACTCATATCCTAGGCTTCCTCCTATGTCACCTTCTATGTCTCTTGGTCACTGTGAAGCCAGTAGTCTCTGTCACATGCTCCTGATGCCATGACACTTTCCAATGGTCCAGCAAACCTTGGGTACAAAGAACCCAAATAAATCCCTCCTCTTATTGTCTGTCAGGAGTTCATCTCAGCAACCAAGAGTCAGTGGACCACGGCAACATACCATGCTTGTGGTCCAGCCATGGTTTTGATGATTAGCATACCATGCTTGTGGTCCAGCCACGGTTTTGATGATTAGCATACCATGCTTGTGGTCCAGCCACGGTTTTGATGATTAGCATCATTCTGTTCAGTAGTACTGAAGTTTCTCTGAGCACTCGGAACTCATCCAAATTTTTGGCCACATGAACACCCAGTTCTCCAAGAGTGTCTCAGGTTGGGTCTGTCTTACTCTTTCTCTTCATATAGCCTAACCCTTATCCTAAGTCCTTCATCTTAAATTCCACTTCCTCTACGATGAGCTTCCTGGCATTTCAACCAAGTTTGAGCTATGTCCTTGTGCCACACTCTCCATCCAGTGCCTTGTCTTTTTCCCACTAGAGCACTTCTCACCATATATTATAGCTAGCTGGTTAAAAATATTTTATCATACTATACTGAAGCCCCGAGGAAAAAAACTAAATTGTCTCTTGGGTCCCTGCTGCATCCTTTATGCCTCGAACAGTTAATAATGAATAACAAATACCAGTTAGGTAGATGAGTCCCTTGTATTCTTTAAGTCAAAAGCTTGTTTACACAACCTACCGAAACATCCTAACATCAAAACCTTGGAGAGCGGTACCCTTGGTGAACGTTCAGGCCTTAGAAGGGGCTGGAACTGAAACGGACATGAACGTTCAAAGGAAGAGAAGAACTGTCCAGATAGCACAGGTCACCACTGACCCTGAAAAACACAAGTGACGGTGTTCAGTTGACTTAAATTATTGAGAATTCTGTAGCCTGCTCTGGTCCATAAACTCTTTTTGCCTCCCTTCATAAAACCTGCCACTCCCAGCAGAAAATGTGGATAGGTTCCAAGACAGTGGCCTTTCTCTGTCCAGGGCCAGCCCTTCTCGTTCCTTTTGGTTCCAGTTGGTGCCCCGGACAAGGGCACAAGTCACTTCTCATTTACTTTCTGCGTAAGCCAGTCTCACAGCATTTGAACATCAGTGGTTTATTTCACACACAATATTCTGCTTTGAGTGTTGACGCCAAAGTGTTCACATGTGTGGAAGTTTCAGAACTTTTTTTCTGAAAATAGTTTCAGAAAAAAAAATTGATTGGTGTCTCACACCTTCTTGTCCTTGGCGATTTATTTTAAACTGAATGACTGTAAAATCTAGGCACTGTAAGGCTGACTATCCTCTGGCTTCCGCTCCAGAAAGAAACCACTTTGAACAAAGTCAGTTAAAAATTCTATTAAGTGACAGGTATGTCCAATGAATAACCCCAATAATACTATCACCTTCATGGATTTGATTTTGATCTATTAAGAAAATGCCCATGGACATAAAAATCGGCTGTTGGTTAAGTCACAAAACTCTGAGTTGGTTGTGGGGTCTTCTGCTCTGAGCTGGTTCAGTTTTCCACGACTGGTCTCTCACGCTGCTATAGATGATAGGTGACTTTGTGACCATGTGACTTGTCTCTTCTCTCACAGATCAGGTGATCTGCAGGGCGTATGAAGAGCGGTGGGGCTTTTGTCCTCTAATAAACATGTGCTTAACCAGAGCTATGGGGCAAGCCCAGCACGAGAGAGACATCTCTGGGCAAGGCACTTGGATAAGCACGAGTCAAGAGATGGAGAAAGGTTTCGTTTTGGTGAAGTATCTCCCCACAGGAGGGAAGAAGGGAGGAGGACACAGGCATGTTTCTTTGCTCTGCCGTGGCATCTTCTCCACACAGCTTATTTTGTCAAGGGTTCATGGCTGCCTGGTGAAGGAACATTCACTTCCACTCTGTGGATGAAGACACAAACAGGCAGAAGACAATTACATCTCTCAGGATTTTAACACCAAGCAAAGGCAAAGCTGTAGTCTGGGCTCAGGTCTGGGTGGCTCTGAAGTGTGCGTTTCTAATTGTTCTGCTTTGTTTCTAAGCCAAGCACAGGCCAGTTGCTAGCAGGTTGCTAATCTAAATTCAAACCTTAATTAAAAAGAAAAAATTACACAGCTAAGCAACAGCTTCCAGCCTCTATTTATTAAATACTTTCAAAATATTTCGCAAAGATTATTTTCATTTCAAGTTCAATGAAACCGCAGGTCCCAGATGTGGTTAGCAGAATTTTCTCCTCAACTCTCAAGCCCTGGTGTTCTTTATGGTAACACGACTCAACTGCCTAAGCGCTTTAGTGGCATTCCTTCCCACTTATACAACAGACGGGATCTTCTTTTCTGAACCCAGGAAATTCTGCTTCTACTTCAACCCTTGGAAGAGATAGACTTAGAACCTAGGGGCTCATCCCCACTTCCAGACACCTTTCTCCATCAGAGGGAACTCAAGGCCACATCCAGGTAGATAGTTCTTTAAGGAGATAAGAACTGATCTTCAGGGATGATAAGATGGCTCAGGAAAATGCTGACTTTACAGGCATGAGGACACAAGTTTCATCTCTAAAACCCAGACAGAGACAACAAGGCATGGTGACATGCTCTGGGACAATGGTCTTATACTTTGTAAAGATTTGTCACTTGTATTTTAATAAAATGCTGATTGACCAGTAGCTAAGCAGAAAATATAGGCCAGGTGACCAGGCAGGAAGTAGAGGCGGGGCAACAAGAACAGGAGAATTCTGGGAAGAGGAAAGAGTCAGTCTGCAGTCATCATCCAGACACAGAAGAAGCAAGATGAGAATGCTTATCTGATAAAAGATACCAAGCCACATGGCTAACACAGACAAGAATTATGGGTTAAGATGTAAGAATTAATTAATAAGAAGCCTGAGCTATTAGGCCAACCAGTTTATGATTAATATAGACCTCTGTGTGTTTCTTTGGAACTGAACGGCTATGGGACCAGGCAGGACAGAGACCTTGTTCAACAGCAAAACACACTTAAAATCTCAATGTAGGGAAGGAGGCAAGGACAGGTGGATCCTTGAGCCTTTCTGGCCATCCAGTTTTGCCCTCTTGCTTTTCCAGGCCAGTGAGAGACTCTACCTCAACAAAGAAGAAAGGAAGAACAGAAACAAAGATTGGTGGTGACCGAAAATGACACCTAGACATAAGTCCTTTGGTCTTCACATCCTGGTTTTTACAAGGGCATGTGGGCCTGCACAACATGTGCACCTGCAGATTCAAGAACACAGGCCATGTGCACACACAGACACGTACATACACATACATGTGCACACACACATGCACACACACAGACAGCACATGTACACACAGAGGCACACATACACACACACGCACGCATGCACACACACTCACGCACATACACACACTCACACACACATGCACACACACATAAGAAGGTTAACATTCCCCATTTCTTTTTTCTGACCCTTCTGAGCTCTTCCAAAGACCTGCCTTTCTTTGCTGGCTTCCCAGGGCTGCCCTTCTCCCTTAATTTGCCCTCTTTCATTTCTGTTTCCTCCGATCCAAGCTCCACCCCCCATACTTCTCTGTCTGAGGAACTGCCGTTTAACAATGGCCATGGCCCCAAAGATGCCTTTGGACAGTGTGGCGAATTGAGTGCTCTTGATAAATTTGGCAATCCTATTTATTTTGAAGGAACCAAAACACATTATTATTTTATTATTTTTACTCACATCTGTCCTAATTTGACTCTGAAGTCTCCCACTGAGTAGAAACAAATTTATCTCCATTTGACAATTTTGTGACTTAAATCAGCCAGCTCTGCCCATTTTTC
Source organism: Ondatra zibethicus (assembly GCA_004026605.1). Lineage (NCBI taxonomy): Eukaryota > Metazoa > Chordata > Mammalia > Rodentia > Cricetidae > Ondatra > Ondatra zibethicus. The sequence goes on along the minus strand of PVIU01011654.1, from coordinate 5,487 downwards.
TAATTTAAATGCAAGCTGAAGAGTAGGCCACTTTCACAGGCAGCCAGGAAAGACCAGCAGTGCTTCCTATCAGGACTGGGTTTCCCAGCCTGGGTGTGGGGCTGTGCGGGTGATGCTCCGCTCCTGAGTGGCCATTATTCAGCAGCAGTGGATGGTCAGTCATGGAAACAAGTCCTTCATGGTTTTTTTTATTCAAGATTTATTAAACCTCCTCAGAGGTTGTTTTTATAAAACCCAGCCCTTAAAGTGGCTGACCTTAAAAATGTGTTTATCTAAGCTATATTCCCCAACCCGTTGACCAACATGATAAATAATTTATTTAACGTTTCCTTAAATATTATTTGGTTTGGTTTAAACCCAAAGTAGAAGGTCTTCTCCCCAAAAGGAACACTGTCTCATTTTTTAATACAATGGAAACATTTGGAAACAAACAATCTTTTTCACAAATTTTGGTTTACCAAGTTAACCCTAGTTAACCCACCAGCTGCAAAATATAGTGGGTGTTAAATTAGAAGGTGGGGGATTTGGCCAGTGGCTACGTGCTTACTTTGTGCATTTCTGTAGGCAAATAAATACCCACCACCCACAAATAAACATGACAAGTAGGATACGTAGGGAAATGTTCCCTCCCACAGATGCTGGAACCACCGCCTAGCCATGGAAGGTCCTCGTCAAGGAATTTGTTGCAAGTCCTCTGTGATAGAACTGTCTGTCCACCCACAGACGTGTCAATCACAGTATCCCTATCTCCAAGCAAACCTTGAGCTAGGATACCCAGTCTGACACCTCTCTCTGGGATCCTGCCATTGTTCAAGCCAGCCACATGGTTTATCTTGAGCTGATTATAATCCTTTCAGTTATGTTTGAAGTACAAGGAGAAGACAATCTCCCGTGGGGTTATGAACATCTCGCAGTACATACAGTTGTGAAACTAGTCTATGGATGTTCATTCGGGGTCCAGCTGGAGACATGCTCCAGGCTTTAAAAATGGGGTTCAGTCCCTCAGGTTGGACACCTTGCTTGTACAACCTTGTTACTATCTCCCCCCGAATCTTGTAAAAGCAGGTACCATTTCTTCTCATTTCACAGATCAAGGATGAGAACAGCTCAATGTCACACAAAAAAATGAAGTGTGGAGCTTGGATAGAATGCCAGACCTTGGGTATTCTATATCTTCCTAGACGTGGGATAGTGTGTTGAAAAAAATAAAATGTATAAGAGTGACCCTTTGGGGGAGACTGGTCCCCACCAGAAATTTGGAAGGGTCTCTTAAGAGGCCACTAGGAAGAACATTGAATGTAGGGTTAGACTCCTAAGGACTGACGTGCTCTCTTCCTCTTGGGGCCCTCCAAGTGTCTGTCCCCTCTGCTGTAAAGAAACATTGATTATACTACAGTACAGAGTCTCCAAACGTAGCTGCCAGGAATCCCACCACCCTTCCATACGTGGCACCCCTCTCCACATCAAGAAAGGGGGCTCATTTCTGCTCTTAAGCCTGAGCTGGTTTCAGGATTCGCTTGTGCCAGTAAAATCAGGCTGAGGGCTAATAACATTCTTGAGGGTTTCCAAAGCCCTTGGTTTGGAGTTTCAGCCCTGTCCTCTTCTGAGCCCAGCCCCCAACTTTCAAGGAAGTCCAGCTTAGAATAATGAATGACTAGAGGCTCATATGAGGCCTCAAACCCTAACAAAGCTCTCCCATTAAACACAGCCTCAGGAAAAACCCCAAGCAAGGAAACCCTGCCCAGCTGAAGCCCAGCCAAGCCACAGAATTTCAAGAAATGATAGGCGGTGTAATTTGAAACTATTACGTTGGGGGGTGATTTGTTATGTGGCAATGGGTACCTGACAAACTTACATCATTGGGTTGTTGGGGGGATTAAACAGGCTAATGTATTTGAAAGCCAGACTGTTCGGAATAGAATTTGACATTGGGGTATTTGGCGTGCTCTTAGTTGGGTGAATATTTTGTGTCCAAAATCGCTCAAGGCAATCAGGACACTAAGAAGAACAAGGTGGTCTCTTACCTCCCGTGGCTTATGCTGAAGAGGTGAATATAATAAGTGATCAATAATAAATGCTACACTGTCAAGTACTGGTTTCTGCCGAGAGAGGTGATAGCCAAACAATTCCACATTGCTTGTGCGCATGCTGAAGGTTTTTAATTGCCTTCTAGATATTCCATGAAAACAATCCATGCAGGCAAGTGGAGAGTGGGAGGTGAGACATTATCCTAGCTGACGCTGTAGTCTGATGCAGCAATGTACCCCTCCCTACAAGCTCATTTTTACTTGTCTGTTTTATTTTAAAATATGTATGTGCATTTATTCTTTAAAAGTTTCATATGTGCACACATGTATTTTGAATATATTCACCCTAACTTCCCCTCCAGCTCCTTGCAGATGCCCTCCGCACCCCCCCATATTTATGTTCTCTTTCTTTCTTATAATCCACCCATTACAATTTGTGTTATCCATCCATATAGGAATGTGGGGTTTATTGACTCTAACATGGTCAACCTATCAGGGACCACATTCCTAAAGAAAACTGATTCTCCTACCCTTAGTAACTATCACCTGTCAATGATACCTCAGGTAGAGGTGGGGCTCCTCTCCTCCTCCCCCTCCTTGCTAGAGTATTGACTGGCCTGATCTTGGGCAGGCACCCACTCCTGAGTCCACAAGTGTCTGGAGACACTGCCTCATTCCTGCCCTCACTCCCATCTGGCTCTTACGGTCTTTCTGCTCCCTCTTCTCTACACCATTATCCTTGATGGAGGGGGTGTGATATAGATGTCTGTTTATGACTCGGCACTGTGTAGACAGCTGGGGTGTGATGTAGATGTCTGTTTACGGCTGGGTACTGCATAGACACCTGGGGTGGGATGTAGATATCTGTTTACGGCTGGGCACTGTATAGACACCTGTTCCCTGCAGTTTGACTGATTATGAGTCTCTCTATTGATGTTGATCCACTGCACAAAGGTTTTTTTCCTGATGACGAAGCTGATGTTGAAACGCTGAGAGGCTGTGGAACCATTAGGAGGCGAGGCCTGGCTGGCAGAAGCAGCTCCTAGGACAAGCCTTTGGTGATCATCGCCCCTCCATTCCACTCCACTCCTGCTTCCTGCCTTCTTTCGTGGGACACAGCTCCACCATGCCTCTCGCCACCGACAGCTCTTCCACGCTTTTCCCACTACGATGGATTGAAACTAGGAGGCAAATCAACCCTTCTTTTCTTGTTTCTGTCACCTAGGTAACCACTGACACAGGAGTAACTAATGTAGATGGTGTGGCCAGAAGGGACCCTTCACCCAGGAGCCTTTGAGCAGAAACCCGAAGGACATAAGGGCGATCTACTTTCATCCACATGCCCATGATTAGGTGTCTATTGTAATCACTCATTTCCATGTCGTCTGCTGCCTTGACTGAGTGCCTCACAGGAAGATGTAGTACTCAAGCAGATCCCTGGGGTGCAGGTAGGAGTGATGTCCTACGTGTGCCCAGAGAGCATTTGCTAGCTGTGTGAATGTACGCCATGGAACAAGCTAAGTAGGCTGTCTGCTGTAGGTTAAACCACGGAGCTAAGGAGACCACGGATGTGTTCTGGGGAGCACTCAAGGGCTTGTTGGCACCCTGTCAGGCAGCTTTCATGCTTAGCCCGAGGAAGCCTTTCCTTGTGGAGTGGGCCCACCGTCCTGCTCTTCTATGAGTACACGGAGATGGAAATCTGTTTCCGTTGAGCTGAATCCATACAGAAGCCTCTGAGGTACAAGCAGTAATTTGGTCCTTCAAGGACAGGAGAATCCAGGAGCCTCCAGCAGTTCAACTCCTGCATCACCACGCAGCTTCCTAGGGTTCGTTGGGAAGAAAGTTGGGTGGAGCCAAGATCTGTGCTCAACAGCAGAGAACCTACTTCACGCCCCCCCCCCGCAACAGCACCCCAGTGAGCCTCATGCAGAATGTCAGAGCTGATTTTAAAGAAGGCCCCTCGCTGTACTCAACCCAGGCCAGTGGGTGAGCATTCCCTTCTTTATTCTCTATCAGATCAGACAGCAAGAGAGCCACTTTGTCAGGCCCCACGTCCCACAAGGAGCTGCCACCAGCAGCCTTCTCCTCCAGAGCCCTTGCTCTCCCCTCCTCTCCTCCAGCTGCTCCTGGTTCAAGCCGCTGACTGCCCCGGCTAATAATGCCTTGTCACGCAGTGACAGAATTACGGTCTCACGCTGGTTTCACGTGTCACAAATAATTGTGTTCCTGGCGCATCATATTGAAGTTGTCAGGACTCTCTTACGCCTATAATTTGTGTGAGTTGATCATACTTTGGTAAATCGGAGGGTCGTGACCCGTGCCCTTTCACCCCAGTGGCTGTCTGAGAACGACCTACAAATCTTGTGACAGGGACAACAGAGAGGGTACGAACTGTTCAATTGTTCGTGTCTATCAGCTGCCACAGAGAATGCCTATGTGGCTCTTTCCTCTTGCCGTCAGGCCATCCAACACCACACCTCATGTCAGGCCAACTTAATTTCCTCACATCTGGCTTCTTTCCTCCCTAGATTTCTCTCTGTCTCTGTCTCTTTGTCTCACTTTCTGTCTCTCTGCCACAAGATACTTTGGTACCAAACCCAAATGTCTTTCTTCCATATGTTTTAAACACCCCCTCTGCCCCTGCGCGCATCTGTGATAAAGTGAACAGCCCTTCCTCTCAGAGTGCAGCCTTGCAGAAGACTGCTCGGTGCTGTGGTTAAATCCTGCTGGCAGCTTTATGAGCTCCATTGCTAACACTTTATTGGATAACACATTCACAAATAGTGCCCGCCAGTCTCTGCTTTCATTAAGGCACAACCTGTACCATCAAGTTGTGTCTAATTCACTGCCTGTGTTTTACTCATGGAATGGCTGGCCAAGTCCTCCAGTATCCGTACAGCTTTTAAGATTCTGAATATTTTAGTAATTAGTTTTAAAAAAAACTGTGGAAAAGTTCCAAGTTCTAGGCTCCGCAATGTGCTGCAGTGTGCTTGAAGGAGCTGAGAAACAAAATGGTTTTATGTGGGTCTGTCTCCAAGGAAGCTGTTGTAAGCCAGGTGACCAGAGAGGGACGAGAGTCTTTGCTTTAAGGGAAAGTCATGCCAGTTGTACCTGAGCGCCTCATGCTCTGCTCTACACACCCTCCCCCGCCCACAGAGAAGCACCAGCACATAGAAACTCTGAAAGGGAATAGTGACGTCGGACTGCCCGTCCTGAGGCCAGAAAGAGAGAGTGACACAGTCTGTTGGAGAAATAGCAGATGTAGGGACTGGAGAGATGTCTCAGGGGCTAAGAGCTCACACTTCACTTCCAGAGGACCCAAACTCAGCTCCCAATGCCTGGGTGGGGCTGCTCACAGCCACCTGTAACTCCAGTTTCAGGAGATCTGACACCATCTTCTGGTCTCCTCAGGTACCCCCCCACACACATACATAGACATACACACACCCAAACTCACCCC
>PVIU01011653.1:31628-63774 GCA_004026605.1 Ondatra zibethicus | reverse complement strand
ATGGGACGTATAGGCTGGACCATTGTCTGTTTTTAATCTGAGGGGTTTTCCCCATGCAGCCCAAGCCTCCAGGCAGTGAGTCTTTACATGTGATACCTTCTCTCCCGCCAGTGGAGTGGCATGGATGACACCAGAGCAAGTGTCCACTGACACATGTAAATATTTTAATTTTCCAAACTCATTTACGTGAGTCACATCCCTTTGCCAAAGGGAATTTGGCCTTAAGCCTCTGGGGTTAACCCCAATGTGAGGAGGGTGGAGGAAAGTAACACAGGATGAACAAGCCTTTACTATATTTCTAGCCTCGCTCCTTGTAATCATAAACTTTTTCCTTAGGGTATTAGCAGGCACATGATAAAGCTTATGAAAATCTCTGGCCAAGTCAATAGGATCTGTAGCCATTAGGGCTAGTGCTCTTGTGGCTTGGTCCGCTAAAGCGTTGGCTTCAGACATTGGTCCTGGAAGCAGAGTATGAGCTCGAATATGACCAATGTAAAATGGATTAATTCTTTGTAATATATAATTTTGAATTTGAACTAATATATTTGAGACTGTACTCGTATGTCGCACAGAAGCAGCCACCTCAAGGGAGGCAACGGCATTGACAACATACTGCGAATCTGAAAACAAGTTAAAAGGTTCTGTGTATCTTTTAAAGACTTCCAATACTGTCATATATTCTGTGACCTGTGGGGTGTCTGGGCGGAAGTTTAAAATTAAAGGTTCCTGCCCTTCAATGACAATGGCACCTTTGCCTGTCTTAGAGCCATCAGTAAATATAGTCAAAGCTGAAACCACCGGTATTGGCATAAAAACAGAGACGTTGACCAATGGAATGAAATCGAAGACCCTGATATTAATCCACAAACCTATGAACACCTAATTTTTGACAAAGAACCAAAAATTATACAATGGAAGAAAGAAAGCATCTCTAACAAATGGTTCTGGCATAACTGGATGTCAACCTGTAGAAGAATGAAAATAGATCCATACCTATCACCATGCACAAAACTCAAGTCCAAATGGATTAAAGACCTCAATATAAATCCAACTACACTGAACCTGATAGAAGAGAAAGTGGGAAGTAGCCTACAATACATGGGCACACAAGACCACTTCTTATGTATAACCCCAGTGGCAGAGACTATAAGAGCAATAATGAATAAATGGGACCTCCTGAAACTCATAAGCTTCTGTAAAGCAAAGGACACAGTTATTAAGACAAAAAGGTAACCTACTGAATGGGAGATCTTCACCAACCCCACATCAGACAAAAGACTGATCTCCAAAATATATAAAGAACTCAAGAAACTAGACATTAAAATTCTAAATAACCCAATTAAAAATGGGGTACTGAACTGAACAGAGAGTTTTCAACAGAAGAATTTTAAATGGCCAAAAGATACTTGAAGACATGTTCAACTTCCTTAGCTATCAGGGAAATGTAAATCAAAACAACTTTGAGATACCATCTTACTCCTGTCAGAATGGCTAAAATCAAAAACACCAATGATAACCTATGCTGCAGAAGATGTGGAGTAAGGGGAACACTCATCCATTGCTGCTGGGAATGCAAACTTGTGCAACCACTTTGGAAATCATTGTGGCAGTTTTTCAGGAAATTGGGAATCAACCTACCTGAGGATCCAGCAATGCCACTCTTGAGAATATACCAAAAAAATGCCCAATCATACTACAAAAACATTTGTTCAATGATGTTCATAGCAGCATTATTTGTAATAGCCAAAACCTAGAAACAACCTAGATGTCCCTCAATGGAAGAATGATAAAGAAAGTGTGGCACATATACACATTAGAGTACTACTCAGCGGTAAAAAATAATGACATCTTGAATTTTGCATGCAAATGGATGGAAATAGAAAACACTCTCCTGAGTGAGATAACCCAGATGCAAAAATATGAATATGGTATGTACTCATTCATTAGTGGATTCTAGCCATAAACAAAGGACATTGAGCCAATTCACAATCCTAGAAAAGCTAATTAATAAGGTGAACCCAAAGAAAAACATATAGAGATCCTCCTGGAAATTGGAAGCAGACAAGATTGCCAGGCAAAAGTTGGGAGCATCAGGGTGGGGGTAGGGTGGGGGGAAGGGGAGAGAGGAGAGGGAAAGGGACGGTTGGGGAGATCTTGGGGGAGTGGGGTGGTTGAGATGGAGGAAGGGCGGATATGGGATCAGGGAAGAAGATATCTTAATTAATGGAGCCATTTGGGGTTGACAAGAGGCTTGGACCTAAAGGGGTCCTAGGTGTCCATGGGGATGTCCCGAGCTAGGACCCTGGGCAGTGGAGGAGAGGGTGCTTGAACTGGCCTTGTCCCATAGTCAGACTGATGACTATCTTGAGTACTACTATAGAACCTTCATCTGGTGTTAGATGGAGATAGAGACAGAGACCCACATCGGAGCACTGGACTGTGCTCGCAAGGTCCATTTGGAGAGCAGAAAGAGGAAGAAGATGAGCAAGGAAGTCAGGACTGTGAGGGGTTGGTCCACCCACTGAGACAGTGTGCCTGATCTCATGGGAGCTCACCAAAGCCAGCTGGACTGGAACAGAACGAGCATGGGATCAAACTGGACCCTCTGAATATGGCTGACAATTGGAGCAGACTGAGAAGCCAATGATAATGGCACTGGGATTTGTCTCTCCTCCATGTACTGGCTTTTTGGGATCCTAGTCTATCTGGAGGCATACCATCCTAAGCCTGGATGTAAGGGGAGGGTCTTGGACTTCCCACAGGGCAGGGTACCTTAGGACTGGAGGGGAAGAGGGAGGGTGAGCAGGGGAGTAGGAGGGAAATGGGAGGAGGGGAGGAAGTGGAAATTGTGAATGGTATTATTTATAAAGAAAAAAACAAAATTAATTTTTTCTACTGATAGATGATCACTAAAAATATAGATATAAATAAATGAACAGTTTAAAAAGCAATAAATAAATAAATAAATCCCAACACAATTCTTTATAGACCTTGAAAGAGCAATAGTTAACTTCATAAAAAAACTCAGAATATCTAAAATAATCCTGTGCAATAAAAGAACTTCCAGAGATATCACCATTCCTGATTTCAAGCTATACTACTGTGATAAAGTAGTAAAAGCATGTCATATTAACATAAAAACAGGCAGGTGGATCAATGGAATTGAATCAGAGACCCAGAAGTAAATCCATATATGAAAAAAGAAAGCATCTTTAATAAATGGTACTGGCAGAACTGGATATCATCATGTAGCAGAAAGCAAATAGATTTATATCTATCACCCCACACAAAGCTCGACTGCAAGTAGATGAAAGGCTCAACAGAAACCCAGACACAATGAAAGTGATAGAAGAGAAAGTAGGGAATAGGTTTGAACACATTGGCATAGGAGACTACATCCTGAAAATAACACCAATAGCACAAACACTAACACTGACAATTAATAACCACATCTGACAGAAGACTGATCTCTAAAATAAAAAAAATTCAACAAACTAAACATCAAAAACACCAAATAATCCAATTAAAAATTGTGTACAGTTCTAAACACATAATTCTCAACCTTAGAATTTCAAATGGCTAAGGAACACTTAATATTCAACATCCTTAGTCATCAGAGAAGTGCAAACAAAAATGACTCAATTTCTAACTTGTTCCTGTTTTATTCTCTAAGATCAAAAACACAAGTGATGGTACATGCAGAATAGGATATGGAGCATGGGGAATACTCTTCTATTACTGCTGGGAGTGCAAACTTATACAGCCTTTTTGAAAATCAATTTGGCTGTTTCTGAGAAAATTAGTAATCAATCTACCTCTACTTCAAGATCCAGCTATATTAGTCTTATTTGTATACCCAAGCATTGCTCAATCATAGTATAGGACATTTGCTCAACTATGTTAATAACAGCCTTATTTGTAATAGCCAAAAACAGGAAACACCATACATATTTCTCAGCTGAAGAATTGGTAAAGAAAATATGGTACATTTACACAATAAAGTATTATTTGGCTGTTTAAAACAATAACATTGAATTATTAGGCAAGTGGATGGAAATAGAAAACATTATCCTGAAAGTGGCTACCCAGACCCAGAAAGATAAACATGGTGTTCTTTACTTACAAATGGATATTAACTGTAAAGGAAGGGATGACCACCCTTCACAGACCCAGAAAGGCTAGGTAAGAAGGAGGGTTTAAGTAGAGACACTTAGATCTCCTTGGGAAGGAAAAATAGATTTTGTGGGTGAACCTGGAAAGGGTGGGGATAGAAATATGAGTGATCAAGCTGGGGGAAGAATACTGAAATAAATGACTAGAAAGAGGGTTGCTTCTTAGGATCAGGTAGAAACCTGGTGCAAAGGAACTCCCAGGAATCTATCTTCAAAGATGACCCCAGCCAAGACTCCTACAAATAGCAGATATGTAGCATGAACTGGCATTCTCCTGTGACCAGGCAAGTCTTCAAGTGGAGGGATTGTGAGACCAAAGCAACCACATAATATTTGACTTACAGTTTTTCCTGCCAAAAGCCTGTGCCAGGTTAAGGCTGGCACAGAGTTTGTTGGGATACCCATGCAATGAGAGTGATCCCAACCCTGATACTAACTATCAGGAGTGAAAGCACCAAGGATCTGGATGGCATAGACACTAGGATAGAACCAAATATGACTGAAAAAAATATCAAAGTGTGATCTAGTTTCTATAGATATTTGGGTGCTTTCCTAAAAACCAGGATGTACAGTTTGTGAAATGGGGAGAGTTCTGGCCTTCCTATATTCCAGAACTAGACAAAATGAGTGCATATTCCCTAGGCAGCCAGCAGGGACTTCATTTTTCTGGGCTTATCCCAGGTCACTGCTGCTGTGTTCTTTCATTCCTCTATGAACAGCAAACTCCCTCCTCCTCTGTTGACAGCCTGACTGAGGAAGTAGCCCCAACTCTGACATGTTTCCTACTGCATAAAGCTCTTCACAGAGCTAACTCAAAATAATTTCCTCTTTTTTTGGTTGGGAGGTTTTTTATGACAGCTTGTATTTCCTCATGACTTATAGGTCTGTTTAAATTGTTCAACCTGGTCTTGATTTAATTTTGGTATATGGTACTTATCTAAAAATATGTCCATTTCTTTTACCTTTTCCAACTTTGTGGCATACAGACTTTTGTAGTAAGACCTAATGATTCTCTGAATTTCCTCAGTGTCTGTTGTTATGTCCCCCTTTTCATTGCTTATCTTGTTAATTTGCGTGTTCTCTCTCTGCCTTTTGATTAGTTTGGATAGGAGTTTGCCAATCTTGTTGATTTTCTCAACGAACCAGCTCTTTGTTTCATTGATTCTTTGGATTGTTTTCTGTGTTTCTATTTTGTTGATATCAGCCCTCAGTTTGATTATTTCCAGTGTTCTACTCCTCCTGGGTGAGTCTGCTTCTTTTTTTTTTTCTAGAGCTTTCAGCTGTGCTGTTAAGTCTCTAATGTGAGCTTTCTCCATTTTTTGTTTTTTTTTTTTTTTTTTAATGTGGGCACTTAGTGCTATGAACTTTCCTCTTAGCACTGCTTTCATAGTGTGCCATAGGTTTGAGTATGTTGTGTCTTTATTTTCGTTGAATTAAAGGAAGACTTTAATTTCTTTTTTACTTCTTCCTTGACCTAGGGGTGGTTCAATAGTTGACTGTTCAGTTTCATTGAGTTTGTAGGCTTTCTGGGGGAAGAATTGTTGTTAAATTCTGACTTTATTCAACGGTGATCTGATAAGACACAGGTGGTTACTAAAAGTTTTTTGTGTCTGTGGATGTTTGCTTTGTTATTGAGTATGTGATCAATTATCAAGAAGGTTCAATGAGATGCTGAGAAGAAGGTATATTCTTTCCAATTTGGGTGGAATGTTCTATAGATGTCTATTAAGTCCATTTGATTCATTACCTTTGTTAGTTCTCTTATTTCTCTGTTAAGTTTCTGTCTGGTTGACCTGTCCATTGTTGAGAGAGGAGTATTGAAATCTCCTACTACTAGTGTGTGGAGTTTGATGTCTGCTTTGAGTTCTAGTAATGTTTCTTTTACATATGTGGGTGTTTTTATATTAGGGCCATATATATTCAGGATTGAGACTTCCTCCTGATGAATTGTTGCTGCTATCAGTGTAAAGTGTCCTTCTCCATCTCTTCTGATTGATTTTAGTTTAAAGTCGATTTTGTTAGATTATTGCCTCAATTTACTCTTTTAGTGTTTTTCTTATTCTTCCCATGAGGTATTCATTATCTATATCAGAGAAATGGGAAAGAAGCCAGAAAATGGAAAATACATGCTATAATGTTTTATAATCCAGAAAATAGAAAATTATATAAAACTGAAAAATTGTGATGAAGAAATTGGGTAAGTGAATAATCCATCTCTCCCAAGCAGTCATTGTTTTTATTCTGTTATTAAAATAAACCATAAGTAAAAGTTTACTCCTTTTTTGACACATCTATTTTCCTTCTCACTGGCATCCAATGCATGCTCAAATATGATGCACGTTGTATTTAATCACAACTTAGCTTTCTGACCTGAAGTTAGAGTGTGATAGATATATATCTAGAGATAGATATATATAAATTAGTTAGTTAGAGACAAGTTTTTTCTGTATAGAAACTTACTATGAAGACCAGGCAAAGCTTAAACTCACAGAGATCCACCTCCTTCTTCCCTGTTAGTGCTGGGACTAAAGGCTTGAACCATACTACCCAGTGATAAAACTAATATTAATACAGTATTTTGGTTTTTTCTTTGCCTCTTCACTGAGCTTGCTTTGTCACCTTTCACTATTCCAGAACCCTGCTCTTCATAGATTTACAGATGAAGGATAGTTCATGAAATGTAATAGCTCTATTATACTTGCATGTCCTCTGTATGAAGGTTTAACATTTATTTGAACAGTAGGTCTTCCCTTAACAATATATTATATATCTTGGTATGATTTTCTATATAATTGAATATACCAGGCATTGTCCTCATTAAAATATGACCATATCATCAGAAAAATCACTTGAATACAGCACTGTTATTTTGCTTAGCAATTGAAGGCAGAAACTCAAAGATAAAACCTCATCCTTATGCATTAGTGAAATAAGAGAAAGTCAAAGGTAGGGACTCCTTAAAATATTAGAAAAACTTTTTTGTTTTTTTGGATTTTGGGACAGGGTTTCTCTGTGGCTTTGGAGCCTGTTCTGGAACTAGCTCTTGTAGACTAGGCTGGCCTCGAACTCACAGAGATCTGGCTGCCTCTGCCTCCCGAGTGCTGGGATTAAAAGCATGTGCCACCACCACCCAGCTTAGAACAACTTCTTGAAATAGAGGCTTACTCAAGTGTGACATTTCTCATGTTACAGATACATTAGGCAATACACGCAGTGAATGATGTCATAATTGAGGGAAAACATGGGAACATGCAAGTGACTCATGGTCACAGAGGGTGCTAAACACATCACACATGTAAGGAAGTCTCTGACACAAAATGTCAGTAGTATTGCCCTCTAGAATGCCTGTTTTCAACCATTCCTACTTCATGGATCAATCCTAAATGTGTAAAGAGTTCAGCCACTCATACGAGGGAGGAGAAAGTAGAATCTCGCACTGAACCTAGAGGAAATTATAATTTGGCAATTCCAATAGCAGTATTTTTGTAGGAGACATAAAATAACATTAGTCCTTTTTGCAAGTGATTTCACAGGTGGTGCTCTACAGAATTTTTGTCTTACTTCCCCATGAGAAACACTGTGACTATAGCTACTACTATCATAAGACTGGCAGAAGTAGTCAGCCTCATCTTCAGGCTGCAGATCAGCGATGGTCAGTGAGGCTGAGCTGGAGGAGCTGTCAATGGAGCCAGAGAACCGATCAGGAATCCCAGATGGCCTTTTATTGTCCTTATAGATCACATTGATGGGTGGACTTCCAATGTGCTGCTGGTACCAGTACACATAGCTGCTTCCAATGTTACCACTGCTGCGCTTGCAGGAGATGGTGACTGTGCTCCCAAGAGACCCAGACGCAGAGTTTGGCTGAGTTAGCACAAACTGTGCAAATGACCCTGTAATAGGAAGATAAGGAAATTAGTAAGGAATATATGACTTCCTAAATGGTCTCACTGTTGGTGGTGGTGGTGGGGATCTCATTCACTAGGAATCTCATTCAAATCTCATTCACTAGGAAGAATATAAGCCAAACATTCCAAGCAACAGTTACTCTCCCAGAATTATTTTAGTCCACTGACCTGTTAACTGATGAAGGAAGATGAGGAGTAGTGGAGTCCAAGTCATGGTGAAGACACCCAGGTTCTTCTTCCTGAGTTCAATGGACTGACTAAAGCTGGGTGCCCCTTTTTATCTGGCTCTGTGATTCTAAGTGCAGGCTGGCTCCATGCAAATACCGCTCTTCCTTGGGATGTACAGGCCCCTCCTTTTACTTCAGTTTGGGTGTGATGAAGTGGAAAGACTACACATGCAGAGAACTTGGGCTCCACCAAGTGGCACATCAGAAAAACCTGAAAGTGAAGGGAAAACATCAGAAAGTAGGGAAACAACTGTGCCCTGTACAACCATGTTCTTCCATCTGATGAGTGACTGTTAGGTCCCCACCACCACCACCAACAGTGAGACCATTTGGGAAGTCATATATTCCTGTCTGGACTCTGAGTGGAACATGAATTATCCATTAATATAATACTGTATATGGCAATTGAGACAGTGGGTAGAACACTTTATTTTGCATAGAGAATCAATGGCTGGTTTGAGAGGCACACCTTTTTATTTTACTCTAGAACACTGGTGATTGTAATGGTGGTCTTTTCTATGTAAGAATTTATTAGTATATTGGAGTTAAGAGTAGATTTCTGCAGTGCTTGCCATTAAATCTGCTTGTTGTTACTGTAGAGGAAGTGATTTTCATTCCTAGCAACCATGTCAGACAGTTCACAAGCTCTTGTAATTCCAGCACTAAGGGTTCAGATGCCTTCCTCAGGCCTTCTAGGTACCAAGACACACTTATTACCATATAAGCATGAGTGCACACACAGTCTATATATAGATTGACTACCATCTGCTGTCCACATATTAGGTAGAAAGAAACAGTGAAAATATAGCAGTTGATACCTTTAACATAAATTCTAAGAGAATCCCTTGCCTACCAGTTGAGACTTTACAGTGTTTAAGAATCTAGTAACAGAGACCAACATATCAAATTGTGTACGATGAGACTAAGTTGTCAAACTTTAAAATGTTTAGTTTCTGAGTCTTTTTATTCTCTACTAAGTAGGTACTGTCCATAAATTCATTAAATTCTTTTGTTGGTAGAAATATTTTTCCTGGAGAGTGATTCTTTCAGGATCAAAGAGGAAATACGAAATAGAGTTATGAGTTTATTACTTATGGAGACAATGGAATCAAAGAACAGGAAATAGATTACAGAGTAGCTCTTTGGGAATACTCCTCAATGACCCCACTGCCTGTACAAGTGTGGGGAGGGAAGTAGTGATTTCTGAATGACTTGGTCTTGCCAACAGCACTGTCCTCTCAAGATCAGCCCATCACTGTCCAATGGGGATGAACACGTCCATGAGAGGTATGTGGGGATGGAACTACTTCTTCTGGGAAAGGAGTTGAAGTAAGGTTAAAGGCAAATGCATAGGCAAGAAAAGCAAAGGCAGGCTTACTGAGACTGTCACTTCTTCCTAGAAAAATCTTCAAAGAGAAACAGCTGGAAGTCCCAGGGTTGGGCATCAACATATAGCCAGTCTGGGAAAATAGACATTCAAGGTCCCTGTAAAATGCCCAAGCCAGAATCTGTTTAACAGACCTTTAGTCTTCTCCAGTCCTGAATGCATGAAGTTGCCACTGTCTCCTTCTCCACAGCTTTGTCTGTTCTTCCCAGTCATTCAATTATTTGTCCATGCCAGAGAAGACCTTGGCAATTCCCTAAGCAACTACTAGCACACCGGTTACATGCCTTGAGGTCTCTCATCTACAATTGGTAATGACCTCTTCTCAAGAGCCCTCACATGACTAAAAATCTCAGAAAAGGACTTGTAAATATCCATTACACATCTGCTACTTCAAAGCCCTTTTATGCTAAATGTTAGTCATTCACAACTGCATGATGGAAATTCAGTCATTTGCCTCCTCCACTGAAAGTATGGAGAGTAGGGGCTTGGACTCTGGTTGAGCTGGCTGGAAGGTGATTTCAACCTTGAGAACCAGGGCAAAGGCTTGTGCTGCCACTTTTCAACTCTTCATCCAACAGATATGAAAAATAGAACACACAAGGAACTGATTCCTTTTCTACCTGATTAAGCACTAAGCATTTCTGCTTTTCTTTTTTCTTTTTTTTTTTTCATTTTTAGAGACAGGGTTTCTCTGTAGCTTTGGAGCCTGGCCTGGAACTAACTCTTGTAAACCAAGCTGGCCTTGAACTCACAGAGATCAAACTGCTTCTGCCTCCTGAGTGCTGGAATTAAAGGCATGTACCACCACTGCCAGGCTTACTTTTGTTTTTTAATATGCTGTGGGATATATTGACTTCTGAGAGTGTTTGGAACATTAGATTTTGCACAGACATGATAATATTTGGAATTCAGTAAGGCCATGGCATGTTAAAGAGTCACCTCTCACTTCAATAAGAGTAATTGAAAAGAATACCCCCACTTCTTTCTATGGGAAAGAGGATACAGTTACTCACCCCTACGCGACTAAAATGTTCAGAGGATGCTCTGATAAAATGCAGAGGAAGACAAAGATGATTTGGAGATGTTCCAGTGTATCTTCTTTTGTCTACAGTTGGAACAAGTACTCAGCAAAATCTCCACTACACTGAGTCCTTATCCATTTGGGATCTCTTGGATTCATAGGCCTTACTAAAGGAATACAGGATATTTTTCTTTACCCTGCTTAAATGAAATAAGTCTCCACTGCTGTGAGCAGAATCTGGCATACATTGAGAAAAAGGTGGACCACTTTTTTCTAAGTGGAGCTTAAGAAACTGTTGCAAGTTTCTGATTTCCGTAAGCACTTTCTCCAAATGTTTCCACAAAGGAAGTGCTGTCGGGACAGGTAGACAGGGGTGCATTAGATGCAGCAGGAAACACTCACTACTGTGGAGCAGGAGAAAAAGAAGGCGCTGAGCTCTCAGGCTCTGAAGTCAGACTGAACCTGAGATAAACAATGCATGGTATGGAATGTGGTGTCAGAGAAATGGAGATGCCCAAGCACTGTGGAGCCCAGAAGAGCATGAGTGAATCCAAAACAATGAACACTGAGCTATAATGATTGTATTTGTGCCCTTGATCTTCCCCCACTGGGTTAGAAAGTGTGTGATTCTAACAGCCTCTCTGGAGTTTCTCCAAGAAACTATTTCTGTCTTGGTAACTGTGTGGTTCCCAGAATCAGGCAAACTAATGTTTGCTTCTGGGCTTCCAATGGCATACCATTGGCCATTTGTATATTAAGTTAATGGGCTGGAGTCTACATGACTCCTTTCTGAAACAGGCTCTATCTCAATCTCTATGAACTTGTGTGAATTATTGATAATTGAAAATATCTCTACCTTAGTTTTGTAATCATGTGAGTTTAGAATGGAGTAGTATCCACACTGCGTGTGCTCAGTAACATGAACACCAGTCTATAAGGTGAAGGCTGTAGGCAGGCAGCAGCTCTACCTTTCCCCGCTCAATGAGTTGTATAGTGGCCATCTTCAGCAAGAGGGCCTTACTGTCAGTTTTTGAGGTGTCACCAACTGCTTTGGCAATAATTTGGGTTGTTTGGAGGTTCCAATGGGACTTTCTTGTGTTGGGAGCCATGCAACCTAGTTTCAGACCAGTATATCAGTGTTTGTCCAATGGGTCTCCAGATGAAGCAAAATCCTATGGGGACAGTCTCACTTGCCAAGGACCAATGAACTTTAGGATAGCACTGAATACTGCTGGGACCATGTGGCCTGCATGTTCTCTTCTCTCTCATAATATTGTTGATTCTTTTGGTGGTTGTAGTGTCATTTTGGAAAGCATGGGACAGATGTAATCATTCTTGGAAAATCCATTTTTCTCAAATATTTCCCCTAAATTCTTCGTGAGATGGTGCTTCTCGGGTTTCTTGTCTGGGATGCCAGCTGTCACTTCAGACTGCTGGAACTGTTCTAATTTAGTCCTCACAGGATCAGAGTCAGACCACCCTAATTTCTGTAAATATGTTTTGAATAAGATTGGTGTTCTGAAAAATGTGTTCCTATGCCAACCACCTTTTAGTTTTGCAAAGACAGAATGCACCTGGCTCGATATTTGGCAGAGCAAGCAAAATGATAATTGTTGTTTTTGTTTTAAATATATTTTTATGTAAAAGTTGGGAGAAAATGTGTTTGACATAATTGTTTCTGCCACAGGTTGACATTGGAGAGGAGAAAAACCTTGTTTGTAGTTAGGAAAAACACAGTTGTACTTGATGAATAAAGAAAGATGGCTGGAGCTATTCAGAACCAGCCACTTGTGTGAAACTCATCTTGAGTCAGACAATTTATTTCTTCATGCTTACACCCCTTCCTGTTCTCAGGACCTGAACCTGATCTGAGACTGGATCCTGGTCAAGAACTTGATTACATGCACCATATTTCCAATACTGGCAGCTTTATTCAGTTATGAGAGCTGTCCAGTTGTGGTTCTGTCTCCTACATATATGAGAATTATATTTTGATCACTTTCACACATGTAAAAAAAAAATAGGGAGTATCTACTAGTGCATTAGGCTGCTATAGGGCCAATTCAATGGCCCTTGGTTTTAGGTACCCCGAATCCATATTCCTTCTCTCTGCCCACTCTTCCCTCTCCCTTCATGCTTAATTCTCTCAATCTAGCCGCCATCACTTACATGCATCTGTGACTATCCATTGTACTTTCCTTTTCTAGGGAGATCCTTCCTTCTCATGTTTCTTACTCTATACTTAATCTCTAGTTTTACATATTGTAGCTTACTTATCAATGAACTAACACACATGACTCACCCACATATAAGTAATTATATCACAGATTTATCTTTCTAAATCTGAATTACCTAAATAATAACAGATTTTTCGCAGTTCCACCAAGTTACCTGAGATTTACAACATTTCCTCTTTTAAAGGCAGAGTCATAAAATGTCATAAAGGCATTACATTTCCTTTTTTCTTCTGTTGACTGTTTGCTAAATTGCTTCTGATTTATTTTTATAAGAATAGAACATCTCCAGGCAGTAATGGCACACACCTTTAATCCCAGCACTCTGGAGGCAGAGGCAGACAGATCTCTGTGAGTTCAAAGCCAGCCTGATCCACAGAAGCTAGTTCCAGGACAGGCTCTAAAAGCTACAGAGAAACCCTACCTAGAAAGAAAAATAATAGAGTGTCAATGAATATGGTTGAACAAGTGTCTCTGTTGTAGAATAAAGTGTTAATTTTAAGTATATGACCAAAAGTTGTGCAGGTAGCTCTTGAGATAGATTAATGATGATCTTTCTGAGGAACTATCACACAAATATCCATAATGTTTGCATGACCACAAGTAATGAATAGGTTTTGTCCTCCCCCAATTCCTCACTCGCATGAACCATTATTTGTTTTATTGATTTCAGCCTTCTGACATATATATGATGAAATCCCAGAGTAGTTTTGATTTGTATTTCCCTGAAGGTTATGGAAGTTAAACTTTTAAGTGTTTCCCAAAAATGTGAGTTTCCTCTTTTGAAAATCCACTGTTTATATCTGTACCCTATTTTGAATTTGCTTATTTGATGTCCAGTTTCTTGAGTTCTTTAAATATTGTTGCTATTAGTCATCTATCAGATGTGGAGTGAATAAAAAATCTCTTCATATTCTGCAGCATGCCACTTTGTCCAGATGATGGTGTTGTTGTCTATACAGAAGCTTTTCAGTTTCATGAGGTCTCATTAATTGCTCTTCTTAGAACCAGTGATATTGATGTTCTATTCAGAAAATATTCTCCTGTGCCAATGACTTTAAATATATTCCCCAATTTCTCTTCTATCCCATCCAGTGTATCTGGCTTTATTTTGAGGCAAACGATCCATTTGGAGTACAGTTATGTTCCAGGAGATAGATATGGATCCTTTTGCATTTCTACATTCAGTTTTCCCACCACCATTTTTGAGAATGATGTCCTTTCTTTTAGCGTGTATTTCTCACTTTTTAATAAAAAAAAATCAGGCATCCATAGGTGCGTTAACTTTTTTCTAGGTATTCTACTTGATCCTGTTGATCAATAGTAATAATTTTATTACTATCACTCTGTAGTAAAATTTAAGGTCAGGGATGGTGATACATTCAACAAGAACTTTTATCATTCAGGAGTATTTTAGCTGTCCTGTGATTTATGAGTGTGTGTTTCTGCAAGAAACTGAAAGTTATCCTTTCAAGTTCTGTGGAGAATTGTGCTAGAATTTTGATGGAGGTATTGAATATGCAATATTACTTTGATAGAATAACCATTTTCACTATGTTAATACTACCAATCCATGAACATGGGAGATAGAGCCATCTTCTGATATATTATTCAAATTCGTTCTTAAATTTTTTTTAATTTTTGCCGTATAAGTCCTTCAGTTGCTCAGTTAGAATTACCCCATGTTATTTTAAATTATTCAAGTCTATTGTGAAAGGTGTGATTTCCCTGATTTCTTTCTCAGTCCATTTGCCATTTCTATATAGGAGAGCTACTGATTTTTGCTAATTTTGTTAAGTTGCTTATGCTACAGTCCAAAAGTGTATAGCAGTTGTAGGAGCTTTCTGATGGAATTTTAGAGACAGTTATGTGTACTCTCATAATACTTGCAAATAATTATAATTTTATATTGACCTCTTTATTTGTAACCCTTGATCTCCCTCCATTATCCTCTTGCTCTAGCTAAGACCTCTAGTACTGTATTGGATAGGCATAGAGAGAGTGGCCAACCTTGTCTTATGACTGATTTTAATGAAAATACTTTGACTTACCATCTAATTGAATTGAGGCTGGTTATGGGATTGCTGTATACTGTCTTGTTATGTTGAGGTATGTCCTTAGGTTCTCCTGGACTTTTCCAGGAAGGAGTGTTGTATTTTGTCAAAGGCTTTTCGTGGATTTAATGAAATATTGATGTGGTTTTAGTCTTTCAGTATTTTTATATTGTGGATTATACTTATCAATTTATAAATGTTGAATCATCCGGGTATCACTTAAATGAATCATTTGTGATCATAGTGAATGAAATTTCTGATGTGTTATTGGATTTAGTTTGCATTTTACTTCATTTTATACAAAGATAATTTATTTCATTGAGAATGTTTTTTATTTTCGTTCATAAGGGAAATTATCTATTCTTCTCTTTATTTAACGGATCTTTATATGGTTTGATCAAGGTAATTGGGCTTGGAAACTAAATTGTGTCATGTTCCTTCTGTTTCTATATTGTGGAATAATTTGTTGAGCATTGGCATTAACTCTTCTTTGAAAGTCTTGTAGAATTCTGTGATAAAAGCTCTGGGATTTTTTTGTTGGTAGACTTTCAATTGAATCTTCTACTTAAGAAGAGGTTGCAGGTCTGTTTGAATTGTTTATCTGATCTTGAAACAACATTGCTAGGTGGCCTATATCCAGAAAATTATTCATTTTCTTTAGAATCTTCAATATATAGGAAAACAAATTTTTAAAGTAAGTCCGTGATTCCCTGGGTTTTCTCATTGTCTGTTGTTATGTTCTCCTTTTCATCTGTAATTTTGTTAATTTGGATTTCTCCTTCCCATCTTTTAGTTATTTCCTCTAAGAGTTTGTCGATCTTTTTAATTTTTCCAAGAAACAGATCTTTGTTTCATTGAAACTTTGTATTATTTTTGTGTGTTTTATTTCATTGGTTATAGCCCTGAATTTAATTATTACTTGCCATCTACTCCTTTGAGGTGTAATTTGCTCTTTTTGTTCTAAAGTTTAACTTATTAAGTTGCTAATACAAGAACACTGCATTTTGGAACATAGACATTGAGTGCTAAGAATTTGCCTCTTAGAACTGCTTTCACTGTGTTATACAAGCTAGGGTATGTTGTATTTTCATTTTCACTCAATTCTAGAAAGTTTTTATATTCCTTTTTAATTTCTGTATGGACTCATTTTTCATTGAGCAGTGAGTTTGTAAGCTTTCTGTTGTTGTTGATATCCAGCTTTAATCCATGGTGGTCAAATAACATACAGAGGGCTATCTCAGTTTTACTGGCT
Source organism: Ondatra zibethicus (assembly GCA_004026605.1). Classification (NCBI taxonomy): domain Eukaryota; kingdom Metazoa; phylum Chordata; class Mammalia; order Rodentia; family Cricetidae; genus Ondatra; species Ondatra zibethicus. The sequence continues at coordinate 47,519 of PVIU01011653.1, read as the reverse complement.
CTATTGAAGTTTGTTTTATGTTCAACTATGTGGTCCATTTTTGGAAAAAAATCTGTAAATCCTGAGAAATACTACTGCATTAGGGTAAAATGTTCTATATTATCCAGTATGTGCATTTACTTTATGACATTAATGAGCTCTACAATTCTCTATCTAGTTTTGCCTGGATATCCTGTCTATTGACAGAGTGTTGTATTGACAAGAGTGGTGTTTCACTGTGTGGGGTTGATATGTGATTTAAGATGTAACAGTGCATCATTTATGAACTTAGGTACTCTTATGCTTGTAGTACAGTAGTAAGAATTGCAATGTCCTGTTGGTGGAATTTTGTTTTGATAAATGTGAAGTGTATTTCCCTATCTCTTCGTACTAGTTTCCATTTGAAGTTATTTTGCCAGATAATAAATTGCTACCCTGGCTTGCTTCTTAGGTCTGTTAGCTTGGAATAACTTTTAATGTCTTTACCCAGAGAGGATATCTATCCTTGAAGTTGAGGTGTGTTTCTTTGATTTGGCAAAAGGATGGATCCTGTTTTCATATCCATTCTGTTTGTTAGTGTCCTCTTATTGGGGAATTTATAGCATTGACATTGAAAAATATCAATGTTCAGTTTTTGTTGATTCCTGTTATTTTCTTTATGTTGTATGGATTTTTCTTACTATTTTTTATTTTCTGGTCTGATATTGCTTATTCTCTGTTGTCTTATTTGGGGGGGAAGCTGTTATTAGGGTCCTCAGGTTGAAGTTTTTCTTCTAGCACCTTTTATAGGATTTTTTGTAGATAAATAAATTGCTTAAATTTGGTTTCAACACAGAATGTCTATTTTATCCATCTATTGTGATAGAATATTTTGTTGATTTTAATCATGTGGACTTACATCTGTGGCCTCTTAGAGTTTTTATGCCATCTTTCTAGTCTTTTCTGACTTTTAGATTCCCCATTGAAAATTCAAAAGTTATTCTAATAGGTCTGCTGTATATATGTATATTTTCATCTTTTTCCTTTGCAGTTTTTAATATTCTTTCTTTATTCTGTGCATTTAGTGTTTTGACTTATCAAAATTCACCATTTATACAGAAGCTTAAGTGTCCAGAACCCAGATGTAGGACAAGGAAATACTTGGAGAAATACAAATTAACTACATGTATGCACCTTATTGGCAAATCAGTTCTATTTCTGAAAATATGCTTTGTTAAGTTTGAACAATATTGTTGTTATTTAAAATGTGGGCCTACATTTCTTAACTGTTAGCTTTGAAAGGACAAGATGTGTCTGGTTTAAGTTTAGCCAAAATAACAAAACATTTGGTGTTGTTTTTGTTTTAAAAGTTGTTTTTATGTAAGTTTCGGGGAAAAATTTATTTCTTCTTTATGTTAATCATGGATACTGAGAAAAAATATCCTTGTTTTGAAGTATAAATAAAGATGGCTTGAGCTATTTATGGCTGGTCATGAAAAAAATAACCTCTAAATGGTTTACAGTGTGTTTAAAACATATGTAGGCTTGGGAGAGAAAAGGATAAAGTCCTTTTAAAAAATAAAAGAAAGTTGGGTGTGGTAGCACACACCTTTAATCCTAGGACTTAGGAGGCAGAGGCAGGCAGATCTCTGTGAGCTCTCAGACAGGCTGGTCTACAGAATGACTGGAAAAACAGTCAAAGATACACAAAGAAATCCTGTCTTTAAAAAAAACAAAAATTAAAAATAAAAATAAAAGATAGAATTAAAATAAAGCCCATTATGATGGAAAATATACAGAGAATATAGATATTATACATTATTGTGTTATCTTTGAATTGTTTGATGGCTGAGGAAGGAGCAACAGCTTCTAAAAGACATTTGATTATAAATGCTGCTGGATTAATAAAACATATGTATATATATATTGAAAATGCCTTGACTTCAAAATTTAAGTAAAAAATATGTTACTTTGGAGAAGAGGTTTTGATTTTGTTTCCATGGGAAATGAGAGGCTATGGATTCATTTTGGGTTAAGAAAAACCAAGTTTGTCAAGGAACACCACCTGAAAAATCTCCAATAGGAGGGGATGGCCCAGATGATTCAACATTTCAGAGGACCTCTATTGGAGTTTCCTCTGAGTTCTATATCCAGAACAGCTTCCAGATTGCTGGCTGCGATGATCAAGCTTCATAGAATATTTCTGTCAGGACTTGATGATAATCCTAACTTTTCTTTAGGTCCTCATATCAGAGCCCAAATCAGCAAGAAGTAACCTAGAAAACTATCCACATAATCCCAAATATTGGATTATGGATGCTTGTCTTTGTTTACAGTGTTGATTGTAAGTTGTATGAATAATGGGTAGGAAAAACAGCTAAACAAAGGAGATGATATTTACAGTTCTTGTTTTGAAAATAAGAGGGAAATGCTATAGGGCAATGGTCTTGTACCCTGTAAAAATTTGTCACTTGTATTGCTTTAATAAAACACTGTTTGGCCAGCAACCAGGCAGGAAGTGTAAGGGGACCAACCAGAATAGGAGAACTCTGTAAAGAGGAAAGATTCAGTATGAAGTCTCCACCCAGATGCAGAGGAAGCAAGGTGAGAAGGCCTCACTGACAAAGGTACCAAGTCACATGGCTGACACAGACAAGAATTATTGGTTAATGTAAGATGTAAGAGTTAGTTAATAAGAAAGCCTGAGGTAAGAGGTCAACCAGTTTATATTTAATGTAGGCCTCTGTGTGTTTCTTTAGGACTGAATGACTGTGGCACTGGGCTTGGCAGCAACCTCAACCAACAATCCCATGGTCCCCATGTTCCCAATTTACTCAGGAGATCTTGGTTTTTCTGCTTCCCATGTAAATTAGATCAATGCAGGTCTCTGATAGGGTCTTCTTTGTTGTCTGGGTTCTTGGAATTGTTTATTGTAGGCTGGTTTTTCTTTGCTTTATGTCTAAAAGCCACTTATGAGTGAGTAAATACCATATTTTCTTTCTGGGTATGGGTTACCTCCCTCAATGTGATGAAGAAACACGTCTTAATTGAAAAGCTAGGCACTGCTTTAGAGCAAAAGGTTGAACAAAGAACTCTAATCAAATGGAATCAAAAAGCAAGCAAGCATTGCTGTCCTTATATCTGACAAAACTGAATTCAAAGTGAAACTAATCAATAGAAATTACTAGTTTCAAAAAAAATTTTAAAAATTAAAAAAAATTACTAGTTTCTTATTTTAATAAAGTTAGTGCTTTACCAAGAAAATATTACTTTTCTAAACATATATTCACAAAACGCTATGGAACCTAACTTTATTTAAGAAAATTAAATGAAAATATTTAATAATGTATTTAAATTAAATAAAAATATACTACTGGATTTAAAGAAACTGATTCACATTAAACCATAAATAGTAGGTAATTTCAATGCCCCACTTTCTCTATTATCAGTCCATAAGAACAAAGGGATAAAGAGAATCAATGGAATTAAAAAATATCATAAGTAAAAACCAATAAGTAGAATTATCAAAATCTACAGACCGTTCTACCCAAAACAAAAATTAATATACATTTTACTCTGTAGCATGTGGTAGCTCTTCTAAAATAGATCACCTCCCCATGCCCCAGGCAGAAATGAATCTTTAAAACAGTAAAAAGATTGAAATCACTTCTTATGTTCTTTCTAGCTATAATACAGTATAAATTAAAATTGAGAGAATACTCTAGAAAATATTGAGTCATGGGCATTAAACAACTCATCACTATATTGAATGGGTCAACACATAAATTAATAAAAAATTTAAAATTTTTCTTGAACTAGATGAAAATTGAAACAGAAAAATGAAACCTCTTGGACATATTAAAAATTGACCTACATATAAAATTTATTGCATTATTTATTGCAATATACTCAGAGTATATTGAAATATCAAAAAGAACATGAAATAAATTGGGCAATAATGCAACTCAAAAAATTGGGGCACAATAGCAAAGCAAATACAAATGATTTCAGTGGCAAAAATAAAAGAAATCATAGCAGAAATTAATAAATGTAAATAAGAGATATGAATAAAATAAATCAACTAATCTTAGAGCTGATTCTTTGAGTAGATGAAACCCATTGACAAAAAATAAAGAAACAGTATATTCAAAATATTATCACAAAACCAAAGAAATTTAGATTACAATGAGGGGATACTTAAAAAAAATCTATGCTTAAAAATGCTGGTAATCCTAAAATAAACAGATGAATTTTTAGATTAATCCAAACAATAAAAATTAAACCAAAAAAATCAAAACCTAAATAGAAGTATGTCAAATAAGTAAAGTATAACAGCAAAAATGTCTTCCAGCCTTAAAATAAATGAAGATAAATAAATACGTAAAAATAAAAACATCAGGGCCAGATAAAGTAAGCAAAATTATACCAAGCTGTCAAAGAATAATTACAACTCTCCCCACTTGAGCCAAAAATGGAAAGAGATGGAATATTTGAACATTCCTTTTATAAAGCCAGTATCACATTAATACCCAACAACAAAAAAAAAAATTAGGGACAATAACATTGATCAACATTAATTCAAAACTGCTCAATAAAATGCTGACAAACAGAATAGAGACATACATGAGTAATATTATCCACTATAATCAAGTTGGCTTTATCCCTGAAATATAAAGATGGTTCAACATATACAAAATGATAAATGTAATAAACCACCTAACCCAATAACTGAACATGTAAGTATATAAACTGGAGTAACTTCACAAACAAGCAAATCAAAAAGGGACCATTGCCTGGACAGGGTTGTGGAGGAACAATACAGGAAGAATAGCAAGTGATAAGAGTTCTAATGGTGGAAATGTGGAAATGGGAAAATACGAAGAGCTCTAAATAGGGATAGGAAGGAAGTTATGTGTGTGTGTGTGTGTGTGTGTGTGTACATATATATATGGGGAATGAGATGAGGATAAATAGCCATAAGGATGCAGGAAAATATTTTCTATTTAATTTAATTTTTCTTTTATTTTACATTTCAACCCAAGTTCCCCCTCCCTTCCCTTCTGCCTCCCCACTTTTCCCCTTGACAACTGTATCCACTCCTCAAAAAGGATCAGGCCTTCTTTTGGGAGTTACCAAAGTCTGGGACACCAAGTTGAGGCAGGATCAAGCCACTCCCACACTGAATCAGAATGGGGAAAATAACCCACCATAGGGAATGGGCTCCAAAATGCCAGTTCATGCACCTGAGATAAGTTCTGGCACCACTGACAGGACACCCCTTGCCCCATAACAGATTAAGCCACAGTACCAAAGCCACATTCAGAAGGCCTAGTTTGGTCCCATGCAGGTTCCCCTGGTGTCAGTCCAGAGTCCTCTAGCACAGGTCAGCTGTCTCTATAGGTTTCCTGAACTCCAGGAGCTCAGCCCAGTGCTTGGCTGTGAATCACTGCATCTTTTTCGATCAGTTAGTTAATGTAGATTCTATGATGAGAGTTAGGGGGGTCACTAATCCGATTACAGGGAAAGGCCAGTTCAGGCTTCCTTTCCACTATTGCTAGGAGTCTTAGCTGGAGTCGTCCTTGTGAATCTCTTGGAGTTTCCCTAGCACCAGATTCCTCTCTAAACCTGAAATGGCTCATGATATCTCATTCATTGCTCTCCCTCTCTGTCCCTCCCGCAGCTTGGTCATCTTGATCTCTCATGTTCTCATCCCCCATTTCCTGCCTTCTACCCCTGCCTAATTTACCCAGGATATCTTAACTATTTCCCCTTCTTGGGGCCCTCCTTTTGTGTCCCTCTTAGTGTCCTCCTTTTTACGTAGCTTCTCTGGGGCTATGGATTGAAATTTGGTTGTCCTTTGCTTTACTTCTAATATCTGCTTATGAGTGAGTACATACCATGTATATCTTTCTAGGTCGGGGTTACCTCACTCAGGATGTTTTACCTTTTTTTCTAGTTCCATCCATTTGCCTGCAAATTTCATGATGTCATTTTTTTTACAGCCAAGTAATATTCCATGTGTAAATGTACCACATCTTCTTTATCCATTCTTTGGTTGAGGGATATGTAGGTTGTTTCCAGGTTCTGGCTATTATGAATAATGCCACTATGAACATAGTTGAGCAAATATCCTTGTGTTATGAGTGTGCTTCCTTTGGGTATATGCCCACAAGTGTTACTGCTGGACTTAGAGGTAGAATGATTCCCAATTTTCCGAGAAACTGACATACTGATTTCCATAATTTACAAGTTTGTGCACCCACTGCAATGGAGGAGTGTTCTAATTACTCCATATCCTCTCAAGCATAAACTGTCATCTATGTTTTTATTCTTAGCTATTTTGACAGGTGTAAGATGACATTTCAGAGTTTTTTTGATTTGAATTTCACTGATGGCTAAGAATGCTGAACAATTGCTTACATTTGAGATTCTTTCAGCAATTTGAGATTCTTCTGTTGAGTAGTCTCTGCTTAGATCTGTATTCTACCTTTTAATTGGATTAGTTGGTACTTTGATGACTAGTGTCTTGAGTTCTTATATTTTTTTGGAAATTAGTGCTTTGTCTTAATGAATTAAACTATTTACTATCTGCTAAAAATACTCATATAGAATTAAATTAGTGAATAATTATACAAATGTAGTTACAGGAATTTTTCCTATCTGAACTGGCAATGCTACCACAAAGATCCAAAGACCTTTTAATAAAAACCTCAATAACAATATGAGAAGTTCTACATTATGTCATTGGTGAGAGTCATCCAGGAGACTCACAAAACATTGCTGGAAATTGCTATTGCCCTTGGTAGACCAACAGAGGAGGAAGTAAGTCTTTATTGTTGAGGAGACCATGCACTCAGACAGGGCTCAGAAGCCCCTAAGCTGGAACTGATGTAAAAGCCTCCTCCTTGCAGATTACCTTTTTTGCTGCCAGAAGGTACCTTGCAAACTTCCAAAGGATGGAAACAATGAATAGTTCTATACAAGTATTGCACTTATGATTGATAATAGTGACCAACATTTCACAATAACTCTAGAGGCACAGTAGTGGCATACATACTTTGTAGGTATGCAGTATATAAGTGGGAATCATTCCTGATAGGGAAAACCTAGCCATCTCCCCAGGCCTAAAGAAGTCATGGATCTTGGAAGAGAACCTGGAAATGTACTTTACTAAGCAAGAATTATTCCTAACGTTATCATAAATATTAGTTCTTATATCCACAGGTAAGTGTAGTTCTTGTAGACATCATGGAAACACCACTTTGCAGCAGATGGATACCACTATAGAAAACCACAATCAATCAAATGAGGAAATCAATAAATCTCTTAAAGAATTACCCCCCCCCAAATAAAAAGAGAAAAACTAACAGGTTAAGAAAACTCTTAAAGATCTGAAAATATAAATAAAAGCAATAAAAAAACCACAAGGTGAGGAAATTCTAGGAATGGAATATCTGGAAAATCAAACATATGCAATCATCAGCAACAGAATTCAAGAGTTGGAAAGCGAATCTCGGGCATTGTAGATACAATAGGAGAAACAGATTGATCAGTAAAAGAAAATGCAAAATCTAAAAAATTCCTAGCACAAAAAACCATTAAATTCAGGGAGACTATGAAAACACCAAACCTAAGAATCATAGAAATATAAAAAGAAAATCCCAGCTCAAAAACTCATAGAATATATTAACAAAATCATAGAAGAAAAGGTTCCTAACTTAAAGAAGGACTTGCCTATATAGGTACACGAAGTTTACAGAACACCAAATAGATTGGATCAGAAAAGAAAATCACTATTCAACATGAATAGTCAAAACTAAACACACAGAAAGAAAAAAAACTATTTTAAAAACTACAAGGGAAAAAGTTAAGTAATATATAAAATCAGATCTATGAGAATCAGAGACCCCAAAAGTCAGAAGAGCCTGGATTAATTTCTTGCATACTCTAAGAGACCACGGATGCTAGCCCAAACTACTGTACCTAGCAGAACTGTCAATCACAACAGATGGAGAAAACAAGATATTTCATGACAAAGTCAAATTCAAAGTCTAATCACAAATACAACACTACAGAAGGTAAAAGAAGAGAAACATCAATCCAAGAAAGTTAGTAACATAAAAAAAACACATAGAGAGTAGATAATCTCATACCAGCAAAACTCAAAGAAGGGACAGACAAACACACATACACACACACACACACACACACATTACTACCCCTACTACTACCAGTAACAAAACAAGAAAATTAAGAATCACTGTTCACTAATAGTTCTCAATATCAATAGACTCAATTTGCCAATAAAAAGCCACAGGTTAACAGAATGGATGTGAAAACAGGATCCACACTTCTGCTGTGTACAAGAAACACACCTCAAACTCAAAGACAGACATTACATTACACAAAGGGTTGGATAAAGATTTTCCAATCAAATTAATCTAGGAAGAAAGCTGGTGTAGCTGTCATAATACCAAATAAAATAGTCTTCATACCAAAGTTATTCAAAGGATGTGGAAAGGATACGTCATAGTCATGAAAGGAAAAATCCACCAAGATGCTGTCTCAATTCTGAACGTCTATACACTAAGTGAAAGGGCAGCCATATTTGTGAAAAATACAGGGTTCTACAGTTCATTCATGATGCCCTGTGAAAGTTCATTGAAATCCCTGACACAGGAGCCATCTTAGCTGTGTATCCTTTCTCTCTTAACACAAACAGTTCTTCTCCAAGTTGCCCCCCTCCATGCTGATCCTCAACTGATCTGTTTACTTTATCTTCACTGTCACAGTTTGAGCAGAAGACAGGTTTGCACATAACTAATTACATGTTTTACCTTTCTGATTCCAACCTTCACATTATTGCTTCAGTTCACTCTTAGTGTTTTCCTCACTCTTCCCGTGAGGAACTCATTATCTTTATCACAGAGGTGGGAAAGATGCCTGAAAGGGGAAATATATACTATAATGGTTTATAATCCAGAAAATAGAAAATTGCAGAAACTGAAAAAGTGTTAAGAAATTGGGTGAGTGAGTAATCCATCTCCCCATAGTAATCACTATTTTTATTCTGTTAGTAAAATAAATCAGAAGATAAATAAAAGTTTACTCAATCATTTGACACATCTGTTTCCCTTCTCACTGCCATCCAATGTATGCTCAAATGTGATGCATGTTGTATTTAATCAATACTTGGTTTTCTGACTTGAACTTAGACAATCTATATCTATTCAGTTTTTGGAGTCAAGGTTTCTCTGCATAGGAACTTAATCTGAAGTCCAGGCAAGCTGTGAACTCAGAGAAATCCACCTCCCTTTGCCTCCCAAGTGCAGTGATATAAACATTAATAGAGTATTTGAGGTTTTATTTGGCTCTTCACTGAGATTGCTTTGTCACTTTTATGAATTAATGAAATAAGAAAGAGTCAAAACAAGGGTCTACTTAACCAATCAACCTCTTGAAACAGTGGCTTCACCCAAGTGTGGCATTTCCCATGTGATATTTGGCACTACAGAGAGTTAGTGATGTCATAAAGGAGGGAAAACATGAAAATACATAAGTGATTCATGCCACAGATGATGCTAAACACATCACACATGTAAGACTCCTATGACACAAAATGTCAGTAGTATTGCCCTCCAAAATTCCTGTTTTCAACCTTTTGTACTCCATGAATCAACCCTATATGTGTAAAGAGGTCATCCCCCGATTTGAGGGAGGAGAAAGTAGAATCTTACACTGAACCTAGAGGAAATTATGATTATGTATTTTTGCAGGAGACATAAAATAACAATAGTCTTTTTCACAAGTGGTTTCATAGCTGGTGCTCTATGGGGTTTTTGTCTTACTTCCCCATGATTCTCATCACTGTGTCTATAGCCACCATCATAAGACTGGCGGAAGTAGTCACCCTCATCTTCAGCCTGCATATCAGCGATGGTCAGCGAGGCTGAGTTGGAGGAGCTGTCAATGGAGCCAGAGAACCGATCAGGAATCCCAGATGGTCTTTTATCGTCATCATAGATCACATTGGTGGGTGGACTTCCAATGTGCTGCTGGTACCAGTGCACGTAGCTGCTTCCAATGTTACCACTGCTGCGCTTGCAGGAGATGGTGACTGTGCTCCCAAGAGACCCAGACACAGAGTTTGGCTGAGTTAGCACAAACTGGGCAAATGACCCTGTAAAAGGAAGATAATAAAAATCAGTAAAGACAAGGAAATCTCATTCACAAGGAAGAATACAAGCCAAACATTCCAAGCAACAGTTACTCCCCCAGAATTATTTAAGTCCACTGACCTGTTAAATAATGAAGGAAGATGAGGAGTAGTGGAGTCCAAGTCATGATGAAGACACCCAGATTCTGCTTGTTGAGTTCAATGAACTGACTAGAGCTGGGTGCCCCTTTTTATCTGGCTCTGTGATTCTATGTGTAGGCTGGCTCCATGCAAATATCCCTCTTCCTTGGAATGTAAAAAGCCCTCCTTTTACTTCAGATTGGGTGTCATAGAGATAGAGAAGTGGAGAGACTACACATGCAGCAGATGTGAGCTCCACCAAGTGGCAGGATAGAAAAACCTGAAAGTGAAAGGAAAATATCAGAAACTAGAAAAACAACTCTCCTAATGAAACCATGTTCTTCCACCAGGTGAGCGACTTCTTGGTCCCCTCCCCCTGCAAACTAATAATATTCCTCTCTGGACTCTGTGTGGAAAGTAAATTATTCATTAATATAATCCTGTATATAATCCTGTATTAATATAATCCTGTCAATTGAGGCAGTGAGTAAACCACTTTATTTTGCATAGAGAATCAATGGTTTGAGAGGCACACCATTTTTTTTTAGAACACTGGTTATTGTAATAGTGGTCATTTCTATGTAAGAATTTTTTAGTGTATTGGAGTTAAGAGTGGATTTCAGCAGTGCTTTCTGTGTGTTTGTTGTTCCTGTAGAGGAATAATTTCATTCTTAGCAACCATGTCAGCCAGCTCATACCCTTCTGTAATTCCAGCACTACGAGACCAGATGCTGCTTCTTGCCTCCTCGGGTACCCAGACTCACTTGCTACCATACAAGCCTGAGTGCACACATTGTCAATAAAATGATACACTACCATCTGCTGTCCACATATTAGGTCCAATGAAACAGTAAATATATAGGTGCAGAAATCTTCAACATGAATTCTAAGAGAATCCCTAGTCTAACAGTTGAAATTTTATACTGTTTTAACAATCTATCAACAGAGAACAACATATAAAATTGTATATGCTGAGACTATATTGTTGAACTTGAAAATGTTTAGTATCTGAGTCTTTTATCTATACTAAGTAAGTACTGTTCATGAAATCATTAAATTTTTTGTTGGTAGAAATGTATTTATCCTGACAATGACTCCACTAGGATAAAAAAGGAAATATGAAATAGAGTTATGAGTTCACTACTCATGTACTGAATGGGATCATAGAACAGGAAGTAGGCCAAGAAGGGGCTCTTGGGAAATATTCTTCAATGGCATCACTACATGTGCAAGTGTGGGGAGGGAAGTAGTGGTTTCTGAATGAATTTTTCTTGCCAACAGCACTGTCCTCTCCAGATCATCCAATCACTGTCCTCTAATGGGCATAAACACGTCCATGCAAAGCATCTGTGGATGAAACTACTTCTTCAAGGGAAGGTATTGCAGTAAGGTTAAAGGAACATGGTAAGAAAAGTAAAGGCAGGCTTCCTGAGACTGTCATGTCTTCTTCCTAGAAGTTTTCAATGGGAAACAGCTATAAATCACGGGGTTGGGCATCAACACAGAAGCAGTCTGAGAAGGGGTCCTGTAAATTACGAAAGCCAGAATCTGTTCAACAGACATTTAGTCTTCTCCAATTCTAAATGAATAAATCTGTCACTGTCCCCTTCTCTACAACTTCATCTGTTTTCCTAGCCATTCAATTCTTTTTCCATGCCAGGGGATGACCTTGGAAATTCCCTAAACAATTACTGACACCCTAGTTACATGCCTTGGGGTCTCTCATCTAGGATTGGAGATGATCTCTTCTCAAGGTCCTTTACATGACTGAAATTCTCAGAAAGAAGTTGTAAATAGCCATGGCCATGTGGTCCTAAAATCCCCTTTCAACTCTAAATGATAGTCATCCACAATTGCATGATGGGAAATTCAGTCATCTCCCACCTGCACTAAAAATGTGAAGAGTGGGGGCTTGGACTCTGGTTGAGCAGGATAGAAGGTGATTTCAACGTTGAGAACCAGGGCAAAGGCTTGTGCTACCAACTCTTCAGCCAACCGATATGGTAAATAGGGCCCACAAGGAACTGATTCCTTTTCTACCTCATTAAACACTAGGCATTTCTGCTTTTGTTTTAAAGTTTTGAGGGGTTTTTTTTGGGGGGGAGGTTCAATACAGAGTTTTTTTCCCATATTCTTTTATTTTTTCCATTCAAAAAACAATTGACATTTCCTCCCCTTCTCCCAGTCACCTCCCGCTCCCCCCCTCTTCCCTCCCGCTGCTTCCTTAAAAGAGGGCATGGTGCCCTGCCCTGTGGGAAGTCCAAGACCCTCCCCCCTCCATCCTGGCCTAGGAAGGTGTGCATCCAAATCGACTAGGTTCCCAAAAAGATAATACATGCAGAGGAGATAGGTCTTAGTGTCACTGTTGATGGCTTCTCATTCTGCCCTCATTGGTAGCCACATTTAGAGAGTCCAGTTTGATCATATGCTCATTCAGTCCCCGTCCAGCTGGATTTGGTGAGCTCCCATTAGATCAGGCACACTGTCTCAGTGGGTGGTCCAGCCCCTCAGGGTCCTAACTTCCTTGCTAATCTTCTCCCACCTTCTGCTCTTCAACTGGACCTTGGGAGCTCAGTCCATTGCTCTGGGGTGAATGTGGGTCTCTGTCTCTATCTCCATCCATTGGACGAAATTTCTATGGATGTGTTCAAGATATTCATCAGTGTGACTATGGGACAATGCTAGTTCTGGCACCCTCTCCTCTGATGCCCAAGGACGTAGCTGGGGACATCCCTGTGGACACCTGGGATCTCCTCTAGAGGCAAGTATCTTGCCAGTCCTAAAATGACTCCAATGATGTAGATATCTTATTCCCTTCACCAATATCCACGTTTCCTCCATCTCCACCCTACCACTCCCCCAAGCTCTCCCCAGTCCTTCCCTTCGCCCTTCTCCTTCCCCCTCTCTCCTACCCCACCCCGCCACCCCCACCTCTATCCCTACCCCTGTATTCCCATCTTTTGCCTGGGAATCTTGTTGGTTTCCAATTTCCAAGAAGATCTATATATGATTTTCTTTGGGTTCGCCTTGCTATTTGGCTTCTCTGGGCTTGTGAGCTATGAGCTAAGTATCCTTTGTTTTATGGCTAGGGTCCACTAATGAGTGAATACATACCATAATCGTCTTTTTTGGGTTTGGGTTACCTCACTCAGGATAACGTTATCTATTTCCATCCATTTGCATGCAAAATTCAAGATGTCATTGTTTTTACTGCTGAGTAGTACTCTAATGTGTATATATTCCACACTTTCTTGATCCATTCTTCCTTTGAGGGGCACCTAGATTGTTTCCAGGTTCTGGCTATTATCTTGCCAGTCCTAAAATGACTCCAATAATGTAGATATCTTATTCCCTTCTCCAATATCCACCCTTCCTCCATCTCCACCCTCTCACTCCCCCAAGCTCTCCCCAGTCCATCCATTCTCCTTTCTCCCTCCCTCTCTCCCTTTCACCCCTCCCCTCCACTACCTACACCCCTATCCACATTCCCGTGCCTCCACCTTTTGCCCGGCAATCTTGTTTGCTTCCAATTTCCAAGAGGATCTATATATGTTTTTCTTTGGGTTCACCTTACTATTTTACTTCTCTAGGCTTGTGAGCTATAAGCTGAATGCTCTTTGTTTATGGCTAGGGTCCACTATAGAGTGAGTACATACCATAATCATCTTTTTGGGTTTGGATTATCTCACTAAGGATAGTGTTTTCTATTTCCATCCATTTGCATGTAAAATTCAAGATGTCATTGTTTTTTATCGCTGAGTAGTATTCTAATGTGTATATATTCCACACTTTCTTGATCCATTCTTCCTTTGAGGGCACCTAGGTTGTTTCCAGGTTCTGGCTATTACAAATAATGCTGCTATGAACATAGTTGCACAAATGCTTTTGTAGTATGATTGGGCATCTCTTGGGTATATTCCCAAGAGTGGTATTACTGGATCCTGAGGTAGGTTGATTCCCAATTTCCTGAGAAACCTCCACACTGATTTCCAAAGTGGTTGCACAAGTTTGCATTCCCACCAGCAATGGATGAGTGTTCCCCTTACTCCACATCCTCTCCAGCATAGGCTATCATTGGTGTTTTTGATTTTAGCTATTCTGACAGGTGTAAGATGGTATCTCAAAGTTGTTTTGATTTGCAATTCCCTGATCGCTAAGGAAGTTGAGCATGACCTTAAGTATCTTTTGGCCATTCGAAATTCTTCTCTTGAGAATTCTCTGTTCAGATCATTACCCCGTTTTTTAATTGGGTAATTTAGCATTTTAATGTTTAGTTTCTTGAGTTCTTTGTATATTTTGGATATCAGACCTTTGTCCGATGTGGGGTTAGTGAAGATCTTCTCCCATTCAGTAGGATGCCTTTTTGTCTTAATGACAGTGTCCTTTGTTTTAAAGAAGCTTCTCAGTTTCAGGAGGTCCCATTTATTCATTATTGTTCTTATTGTCTGTGCCACTGAGGTTTTACATAGGAAGTGGTCTCCTGTGCCCATGTTTTGCAGGCTACTTCCCACTTTCTCTTCTATCAGGTTAAGTGTGGTCGGATTAATATTGAGGTCTTTAATCCATTTGGATTTGAGTTTAGTGCATGGAGATAAGTAAGGATCTATTTTCATTCTCCTACAGGTTGACATCCAGTTATGCCAGCACCATTTGTTAAAGATGCTTTCATTCTTCCATGGTATACTTTTAGCTTCTTTGTCAAATATGAGGTGTTCATAGGTTTGTGGATTAATAACCGGGTCTTCGATTCGATTCCATTGGTCAACGTGTCTGTTTTTATGCCAATACCAAGCTGTTTTCATTACTGTAGCTCTGTAATAGAGTTTGAAGTCAGGGATGGTAATGCCTCCTGAAGTTCCTTTATTGTATAGGATTGTTTTGGCTATCCTGGGCTTTTTGTTCTTCCATATAAACTTAGTTATTGTTCTTTCAAGGTCTGTGAAGAATTTTTTGGGATTTTGATGGGGATAGCATTGAATCTATAGATTGCCTTTGGTAGAATGGCCAGTTTTACTATATTGATCCTACCAATCCAGGAGCATGGGAGATCCTTCCATTTTCTGGTATCCTCTTCACTTTCTTTCTTCAAGGCCTTAAAGTTCTTGTCAAATAGATCTTTTACTTCCTTGGTTAGTGTTACCCCAAGATACTTTATGCTATTTGTGGCTATTGTGAAAGGTGATGTTTCTCTTATTTCCCTCTCTGTTTCTTTATCCTTTGTGTATAGGAGGGCTACTGATTTCTTTGAGTTGATCTTGTATTCTGCCACATCACTGAAGGTATTTATCAGCTGTAGAAGTTCTTTAGTAGAGTTTTTGGGGTCATTTATTTACACTATCATATCATCTGCAAATAACGAAAGTTTGACTTCTTCCTTTCCAATTCGAATACCCAAGATCTCCTTATTCTGTCTTATAGCTATTTCTAGAAATTCAACCACTATATTAAAGAGATATGGGGAGAGTGGACAGCCCTGTCTTGTTCCTGATTTTAGTGGAATCGCTTTGAGTTTCTCTCCATTTAATTTGATGGTAGCTGTCGGCTTGCTATATATTGCTTTTATTATATTTAGATATGAACCTTGTATCCCTAATCTCTCCAAGACCTTTATCATAAAGGGGTGTTGAATTTTGTCA
>PVIU01011653.1:0-31528 GCA_004026605.1 Ondatra zibethicus | reverse complement strand
GGATCATATATTTTTTTTCTTTCAGTATATTTATATGATGGATTACATTGATAGATTTCTGTATGTTGAACCAGCCCTGCATCTCTGGGATGAAGCCTACTTGATCATAATGGATTTTTTTGATGTGTTCTTGGATTCTGTTTGCCAGTATTTTATTGAGAATTTTTGCACCGATGTTCATGAGTGAGATTGGTCTGTAATTCTCTTTCATGGTTGCGTCAAGTTTCGCAATGACCCTTCTGTTTCTATTATGTGAAACAGCTTAAGGAGTATAGGTATTAGCTCTTCTTGGAAGTTTTGGTAGAATTCTGCATTAAAACCATCTGGTCCTGGGCTTTTTTAGGTTGGGAGGTTTTTGATGACAGCTTCTATTTCCTCATGACTTATAGGTCTATTTAACTTGTTCACCTGGTCTTGATTTATTTTCGGTATATGGTATTTATCTAAAAAACTGTCCATATCTTTTACCTTTTCCAATTTTGTGGCATACAGGCTTTTGTAGTAAGACCTAATGATTCTCTGAATTTTCTCAGTGTCTGTTGTTATGTTCCCCTTTTCATTCCATATCTTGTTAATATGAGTGTTCTCTCTCTGCCTTTTGATTAGTTTGGATAGGGGTTTGTCGATCTTGTTGATTTTCTCCAGGAACCAGCTCTTTGTTTCATTGATTCTTTGGATTGTTTTCTGTGTCTCTATTTTGTTGATTTCAGCCCTCAGTTTGGTTATTTCCAGTCTTCTACTTCTCCTGGGTAAGTCTGCTTGTTTTTTTTCTAGAGCTTTAGGTGTGCTGTTAAATCTCTAATGTGTACTTTCCTCTCAAGTTCTGTTGAGAATTGTGCTTGAATTTTGATGGCGCTTGTGTTGAATATGTAATATTACTTTGCTGGGATAACCATTTTCAGTATGTTAATACTACTAATCCATGAACATGAGAGACAGAACCATATTCTGATATATTATTCAAAATTTTTCTTAAATTTCTTAGTCTTTTTATCATACAAGTCCTTCAGTTACTCAGTTAGAATTACCCCAAGTTATTTTAAATTATTCAAGTCTATTGTGAAAAGTGTGTTTCCCTTATTGTTGTTTTTCTCAGTCCATTTACCATTTGTATGTAGGAGGGCTACTGATTTTTGCTAATTTTGTTAATTTGCCTCTGGCTACATTCCAAAAAGTATATACCAGTTGTAGGAGCTTCCTGATGGAATTTTGGAGTCAGTTATATATAGTCTCATAACACTTGCAAATAATGATAATTTTATATTGTTCTTCCTAGTTGTATCCTCTTTATCTCCCTCCATTATCCTCTTGCTCTTACTAAGACCTCAAGTACCATATTGGATAGGCATAGGGAGAGTGGCCAACCTTGTCTTATGCCTGATTTTAATGAAAATGCTTTGATTTATCCATTCAAACTAGGCTCTAATTCTAGGGTTTGACTGCTGTTGGCTTTCTGTAATGGTCACCATTTGTTTTAAAGACAAGGTTCCTAAACAAGTGGTGAGGACTAAACTTTTCTCTTGGTATGAAGACAAATACATGGACAGTACAGGATTATAATTGTTTATTAAAATGGTGGTTGTAGTTTCTCTTCCAAGATCATGACTTCACTCGCTCTGAGTACTTGGCTAGTTTTCCTGTACCAGGGTTGAAAGAGCCTTAGGAACAGTTACAGAGCTGTTGGTCACTGCCAAGGTACATGTGTCACTACTGCACCCTTAGAATTATTGTACCATGCTGGCCTTTGCCTTGGTTCATAGGCATCATAGGTGAGTAGGACTGTTGGTTGTTTCCCTCATTTGAAACTTCCATGGCTCCTTCTGGTACTGTTACTGATGTGGGTGTCCCCCTGTGTGCTGTGATTACCATTAATGAATAATGAAACTGCCTTGGAGCATTGATATGGCAGAACTTAGGTAGACAGGGAAAACTGGACTGAATGCTGGGAGGAAAAAGGCAGAGATGGGATGCCATGGAGTGGCCAGAGTCAGACATGCCTAATCTTTGCCAGTAAGCCACTGCCACGAGGTGATATACAAATTACTAGAATGGGTTAAATTAATATAAGAGCTAGCCAATAAGAAGCTAGAGCTAATGGGCCAAGCAGTGTTTTAATTAATACAGTTTCTGTGTGATTATTTCAGTTCTGGGCAGCTGGGATGAACAAGCAGTTCCTTGCAAGATGGTACTCCTCAGGGAGGAGGTTTTCAGCTCAATGACAACAAGCAGGTTTTCTAGGTACTGTCTCTGAAGAGTGCAGAGTCTTCAGGTATAGGAACTTCCCTTCCACTTCTAGGAGGCAACCAATGGCAATATCCTGTAATGTTTGGGATTCTTGGGGACACCACTTACCAACAGTTTAAAAGAGAGCTTCTTATGCCTGGTATTAGTGGTCTTTGACTTTTGGAGAAAATGTTGTCAGTGCAATGGGCAATTTTCATTTAAATAATAAATATATATTTAAACACAGATTTATGGGCATTATTGAAGTCTACATTCCCAGTTATTCAGTAGGTATGCCTGCTTTCTTCCTGGTGCTATTGAAGTAGGGTACTTTGTCCAATCTTTTATTCCAATACAGTGCCTACCTTTAAACTAAGTTGTATCTCTTTTAGACAATAGATGGATGGATTTTGATTCTGAATCATTTAGTTACCCTTTTTCTTTAAACTGGTATATTAGGGCTATTAACATTTAATTCCTCGAGACTATCCCCAGGACTCACACAGTGAATTTTACATGTCAGCAATCAACTACATTAAAGTCACTCTAGACTCTTGCTAGAACTGCCGGCTGGGACTCACTGGTCCCCTGCATAGAAACAGGTGGCCAGCAGTATGTGCATAGATGTCCCCTGGCAACATAAATCCAACCTTTACCTTTTTTAGCCTTCTAGAACTTCAGCAGCTGATGGTGGTCCTGGACTCTGGGCATCTACGGGCTCGAGGCAGCAACAAAGCAGAAGCTGTTACTTTGGCAGAATAAGGTTACAAATGCTGAGTAGAAAGAGCTGTACAAGCTTGCATAGGCTGTTTGCCCTGTCCTGGAACCTGATGTGTTCAGGTGAGAAGGTGAGGGTCAAAGCTCATATTCCCTGCAGATAAGCCTGGTTCAGGACCCTTTGATCTGCATACACCACTCTGAAAACTCCCACATCTCTGTATGGGTTTTCAGGGCAGTGGACTCTCAGTTACTGGCCTCAACAAAATGACCTCTTGCCAGAGTAGGGGCATGGGAATTTAGAAATATAAGTAAAGCATACTTGGATGAGTGCTTATTTACATTTTCACAGACACTTAACTGACCTGGAGCTACAGTTTTCTGAGGGTTACTTTTGCAGCTTGGCTGTCAGGTCAGGTTAGGATCATAGCAGAAGCTGGGACATGCTGTGACCTGCAAGCCTTGTTCCCTCTCCCACTTGACTGTCCTGCCTGGGTACTTGGGACCACAAAGCTGGTCTCTCTTTGCCTGATGTGGGTGCAGGTGATATTAAGCAGTCCTGCCACAGAACATGACCAGCTGACAAATTTAGCTCAGGTTTTCAAGTGCTAACTATTGTAGCAGCTTTGAAACTACTGCATGAGACCATCAGCTTAGGCAGGTATAGCCATGCCAATTTTTATTATCCTTGTCTCTTTTTTATTTTAAATCCTGTACTCACACAAATTAGGAGAATTCCTGAATCCATTCTTATGTTTAAAGCCATATATTTGTCGATTATAGGTTTCTTTGCTCATAGGCCAAATAGCCTCTTAGCATTTTTTTTTATTTTCCATACTCTTTTATTTCTTTCCATTCAAAAAAAATTTACATTTACTCCCCTTCTCCCAGTCCCTTCCCGCTCCCCCCACCCTCCTCCCTCCCCATTTCCTTAAAAGAGGGCATGGTGTCCTGCCCTGTGGGAAGTCCAAGGCCCTCCCCCCTCCATCCCGGCCCAGGAAGGTGGGCATCCAAATAGACTAGGTTCCCAAAAAGATAATACATGCAAAGAGATAGGTCCTAGTGTCATTGTTGATGGCTTCTCATTCTGCCCCCATTGGCAGCCACATTCAGAGAGTCCGGTTTGATCATATGCTCATTCAGTCCCCGTCCAGCTGGATTTGGTGAGCTCCCCTGTCTCAGTGAGTGGACCAGCCCCTCATGGTCCTAACTTCCTTGCTAATCTTCTCCCACCTTCTGCTCTTCACATACAAGGAAGTAGCATTAGACATTAATTACCTTTCCTAAATTTGGGGGAAAACATTAAGATGAAAAAAGGCTGTATTATCAAAATTTACCATTTATAGAGAGGCTTAAATGTCCAGAACCCTGCTGTAGGACACAAAAACAGTTAGAAAAATACAAGCTAACTATATGTATGCAGTTTATTGGCAAATCAATTCTAATTCTGTAAATATGCTTCATTAAGCTTTGAACAATATTGTTGTTCTTGAAAATGTGGGCCTATATTTATCAACTGTTAGTTTTGAAAGGACAAGATGTGTTATGTTAATCCTGGAGAGTGAGAAAAACATCTTGTTTTGAAGTATAAATAAAGATGACTCCTGCTATTTAGGGCTGTTCAGTTGTGTGAAACTCATTTGGTGGTCAGACATCTCTTTGTTATCAGTTGCCCTTTCCCCATCTCTGGACCTGATACCAACTGAGGTGGAATATGGCAGCTTTGGTCTCAATGTATTTGACAATCAGAGCCTCATGTTAGTAGTCAGAGAATAAGGCAGACAACTCCTTACCTACCCTTCCCAGCCCCAGGGCTAGCTCCACTTCATCTCAGGTGAGGCCTGCATACTTTCCATCTGGGGATTTTTGGTTTGCAGGAATGGAATCATCTGACTGCCTTGGAACATAGAATGCAAGCCTGACATAATGGTCATTTGAAGGCTCAAATGTACAGGGTTTCCCTGCTCTTGTGGTCATGACTGGGGTGGTATATAAGCAGATGGTGGGAACCAGAGTGTGTAACAGAGGGATCTAAGCTCCTTACACCTATCATTCTCTTGGTTTCATGTTGTAGGCGCGCGAATCTGTTATATAAGGAGTGTGGGGCCCGTGTTCCTTCCCGCCCGGCTCCCGGTGTTCGGCTAGCTTATACCCGAAATAATCACATGGAAATTGTATTAATTTAATTATTGCCTGGACCATTAGTTCTAGCCTCTTATTGGCTAACTCTCACATATTTGTTTAACCCATTTTTATTAATCTGTGTTTACCATGAGGTCGTGGATTACCGGGAAAGCTTTTAACCAACGTCCATCTCAGGCCGGAGATTCATGGAGTCTGCCACACTTCCCTTCTTCCCAGCATTCTGTTCTGTCTACTACACTCACTCAAGGGCTGCCCTATCAAAAGGCCAAGGCAGTCTCTTTATTTAACCAACGAAAGCAACAGAAATACAGAAGGATCTCCAACACCAGTTTCATCTTTTCTATTTGGCTGCTGGAACCCTCTGAAATTCAGTGTATCCTCCCAGGCAAGTAGATGGATATCCAGTGCTGGTTCCTTACCTGGAAGCATAGGAACAAGGTAGAAGGCATCCAAGTGGGGTAAAGTGACAACCTGGCCCAGTGAAGGGCAACTGTCATGCCTGGGAACCAACACGTGCTCACTGACCTACCCTCTTTCTGCTAAGTTTGTATCTCTCTAGTCTCTATGGCTCTCCTTTCTCTGCTAAGAACAAAAGTAAGGCCTTCCTTTGACTCTGGCCACAGCCTCTTTAGTTCTCAAACCTGCAACCTCTTCAGTACCAAGTGTATGTGTCACTGACCTGGGAATGCTCCTAAGACTCTGGGCACCATTCCTTTCCACATCTCATTGCATTAGTAATGCCAGCCAATTCAACACTCAACTTCATGTTTCCAAGATGCAGAACAGGATGAGTGCACTAAACATTTTCTAAGCCTTCATCAGCCTCAGACATTCCCTTGAGCATCCCCAATGTCTCGAGATAACTGATTAGTCATAAGTAAACAGGAAACACAAACAGGATTTCAGGACAGTGGACGTGGTTGGCACAGAACACAGTTCAGAGTGAAAATTTTCCCCTTCAGTTCATCAATAAGAGTTCCCCTTCTGTTCTGTGAGGCAGCTTGAACTTCTGGTGCAAAGGTCTTCCCTGTGGTGGTCTGACAAGCTCTGAGGCAAAGCCAACTCCATGCATTCATGTGTTATCTATGTTCCCTGTGATCATTCATAAGTTCATTGAAGAGAGCGAAGAAGATATCAGAAGAAGGAAAGATCTATGCTAATTGATTAGCAGAATTAATAAAAATGACCACCCTACAAAAATCAATGTAGAAACATAATGTAATCCCCATCAAAATTCCAACACAACTTTTATAGGCATTGAAGGCACAATTCTGAACTTCATATAGAAAAACAAAAGTATCAAAGATAGCTAAAACTGTACTGAACAACAAAAGAACTGCTGGAGATATCACCATTGTTGATTTAAAGGTGTATTACCAGCTACAGTAATAAAAAACACATGGTATCTGAATAAAAGCAGACTGTTTGATTAGTAGAATTTAATTGAAGACCCAGACATAAATCCACTTATGGATGCCTTAATTTTGATAAAGAAGCCAGAAATACATGCCTGGAACAAGACAGCATCTTCAAAAAAATGGTGCTGATTAAACTGGCTGGTTGGTTGCATGTAGAAGAATGCAAAGAGATATATATTTACCATGCTTCATAAAACTTTAGGCCAAGTGGAAAAAAGACCTCAACATAAAACCAAACACACTGAACCTGAGAGAAGAAAAAGTGGGGAATAGTCTTGAACTCTTTTGGCAAAGGAGATAACTTTCAGGACGAATACCAATAACACAGGCTCTAAGATCAACAATTAATAAATGGGACCTCACAAAACTGAAAACTTCTGTAAGGCATAGGACACTGTCAATTGGATAAAGGGGCAGCATATGGGATAAGAAAAGATTATTTTTTTTACCAACCCCATGTCTGATAGAGGTCTAATATGCAAAATATATAAAGAACTCAAGAAATCAGATATCAAAACCCAAAATGATCCTATTAAGAAAATGGGGTACAGATGTAAAGAGAGAATTATAAGTAGAGGAATCACAAATGGCCAAGAAACAGTTAAAATATTCATTATAGTTAGTCAGCAGGGAAATGAAAATCAAAACTACTTTAAGATTATATCTTATGCCTGTCAGCATGGCTAAAATCAGTAACACAAGTGGCAGCTCATGCTCCTGAGGATGTGGAGCAAGAGGAACATTCCTCCATTTCTAGTGGATGTGCAAACTTGTACAGCCACTATGGAAATCAATATGGAGTCTCCTCAGAAAATTTTAAACAGAACCATCTCAAATCCCATATATATTACTTTTTAGTATCTATCCAAAGTATGTTCCATCTTATCACAAGGATATTTGAATAACTATGTTCATTGTGGCTTTCTTCATACGAGCCAGAAATTGGACACAACCAAGATGTCCCTCAACTGAAGAATGCATTAAAATGTTGTACATTTATAAAAGGGAACATTACTAAACTTTAAAAAGTGACATCATGAAATACTCAGGCAAATGGATGGAACTTTAAAAAAAATCATCCTGAGAGAGGTAGACCAGACTCAGAAAGACAAATATGATATATGTTCACTTGTGATTTGATACTAGCAGTTAAGTAATTGATAAGTTACAAGTCATACCCAGAAAGGTTAGGTACAGAGAAAGGATCTAGGAGGGCTGCTTGTGAGTGGACTGAGGGAAGGTGAAGACATGAGCATGAGAGAATCAGATAGATGTGTGGAGGATGACAATTCAGAGAAAAGCAACTGTAATTGAGGAGCATTGTAGGGGTGGAAACCCAGTGCAGTAGAAACTTGCTGGATTCTGTGAGTGTGACCTATTTTGTACTCCTAATAATGGGGAATTCAGAGTCTGAACTGTCCATCTTTTGCAGAAATTGGAGTAGCCAAGTAATGTTTGGTTTATTGTGAGACCCACACCACAAAAGGTAGCCCAGGCCCCACATTTTGAGGAACAAGAGACTAGATAGCCAAGACACCTAAAGTAGAACCAAATACAGCTTGAAAAATCAATTAAATTATTTATTTTGATAGTCTGCTATACTTATGATCAGTGCTTTGTCTGGTTATCATCAGAAAGGATTCCTCTGGAAGTAGATGGGAGGGGGTGCAGAGACCCAGAGAGGCAAAAGATTATAAACTGGAGGTTTCCATCATGTCCCTCCCTTCAGAGGTGAGGAACCTGTCAGAAGAGGGGGATGAAAATTTATAGGAGTCAGGAGAAATGAAGGACACCAGAAGACCATGGTGCACCAAATCAACTAATCATCGCTTATATGATCTCACAGAAACTGAAGCAGCAAGCAAGGAGCCTGAATAGGTCTTCCCTGAGTCTTCTGCCTATATGGTACAGCTGTTAGTTTGGTGTTTTTATGTGACCCATAACAATGGAAGCAGGTATTTCGCTGACTCTTTTGCCTGCTCTTGAGACTCTTTCTCTTACATGGATGCCTAGTACAGACTCAATAGGAAGCTGTTGCCTTACCTTATTGTATCTTGCTTTGTCCTTTTTTGGTAATTGACTCTTGGAAGACTACTCTTTTCATTAAAAAGACATGGAGGAAGAATGGATCTGGGACAGAGGGGAAGTCATGAGCAGAGGTCCAGAGCTGGGAGGAGTGGGGGAGGGGAAAATGTGGTCAGGATGCATAGTATGAGAGAAGAATCAATATTCATTAGAATTTTTTTAAAGGCAGATACAAGGAATTGATCCATAGGTGAAAACACATAAGCATGCCACACACATACCCCACACACACACACACACGCACACAGACAAGGAGAGACAGAAAGAGAAGAAGGGAGGGGGGGAAGGAAAGAGAAACATACTTGGACACATCTCATCAATTGGAAAAAAATAGAATTGTTCTTAAATTCCTACCAGCCAGCTTAACATGGTATCCATGTTTACAGTGGTCTGCCATAAGGTTACTCTTCTTGGATTTAGAGATTTCATCTTATTAGATTTGAGGATGTGTGCTCTATGCAAAACCAAATGAATGATCATAAACACAGACAGACATACAGTCCCGAAAGTTCCAGAGGGAACCACAAACACTAAATGCATTTGCACTTTGCTCCATGTGACCTAAAAAAATAAAAACAAAAAAACCACTGCAAACACATAGGAACAGGCACTATCTCAATGGTAACCCTGTGCTTCAGTTGCTGGTTCCAAGGATGATTTATTCAGTGCTCTAGCCTTTCCTGTTCCAGGAGGCCTGTCAAGCCTTAGGCAGGTAAGGTACAGCCTACACTGTTATGAAAAATGCTCCTATCATAGCCTAACAGCTTCCAGTTTCCTTCTTTAGACATTCTGAGTCAGTAAGTCTTCTAGACTCCACATAGCAAAGAAAAATTCTGCTCATGGACAATATAGAGTCCTGTGTCCATTTTAAAGAGGTACACACAAGGAGGCAAGACCACTCCACCCTGGCCCTATGTTCCTACAAACACCAAAAGCACTGAGGGAATAGGGCACAAGTTGTGTGACACATGCCTTTAAATCATAACCTTGCAGCAGAGCACAGGTCATTTGCAGGCTAAGCAGATGCTTTCTTAAACAATGGCATAATAAACTGAACACATCTGTGCATCCATGGGCCATGTTTCACAGAGCAGGGAATACACACTTTTGACTAAACCTCCCTCAAGTCTTTCTAGAGCTGCCACTGGAGTTCGCAAGTCGTGCCAGTCCTGTAATCACAGCACCTGCCATGTAGAACCTTACAACAGTTTTCATATCTGTAAATCACAGCATCCTCAAGAATCATATTGTCATCTGCAGAGGTTTCATGCTGTGCTTCACCTGTATGATCTTTCTCATTCTCGGCCCTGAAGCACAATTAATAAAAACTCAGAGACAGATATTGGGGTTCAACATGAAGACCAGAAAAGCAAAGCAGCCAGCCACTGGTTCTTATCTGGACCTCAGTTCATAAATGGTGATCCTACCTCCAGGAAACCTCAGAATGAGACTGAGACCGAAAGCTGTCTTCTGTTTTATAATCCTCCCTAGTGCTGGGATTAAGGGTGTGTGCTACTACTACCTGGTTTCTATGGCAAGCTAGTGTGGCTACTAGGATTAAAGGTGTGTGTCACTGCTGCCTGGTCTGTATGGGTGGCCAGTATGGCTGCCTTACTTTTCTGATCTTCAGGCAAGCTTTGTTTATTAAAATTCAAATGAAATGCCACAACACAAGCCCTCAGTCTACACTAAACTAAGAACAGCAATTTTCCATTAGAATCTTCAGAGGAAGGGCTCAGAGGAAGAGCTCCTTTCCACACAAAGGAAAGCCCTGGATGCTCAGACACTTATTAATTATTCAGTATGAGTAAGTGAGTGTGTGTCTGTGGTGTGTGTGTCTGTGAGAGAGAGAGAGATTGTTTTGTGTTTGTGTGTGCTCTTGTGTCTGCCTCCGTTCTTTGAAAGAATGATTTTTCTTTCCTTTCTGTTTCTCTGTTTCCACCTGTTGGGTTTTGTGTTGTTTATTGTACTTTGATTTCCACTCCTATCCATGGTTGTCTGAGAAGATATAGTTTGACTTTACAATTTTATTTAGAAATTGATTAAACTTATATAAATAAAGTGTTATACCCAGCTCTCTATGATATAAGAAAACCATGAGTATGTTTTGCACATATGTTTTGTGTGCATGTTATACGCAGAAACATCAACAGTATTTCAATGAACAGAAGTCATCAGTGAGAGCAAATACCAGCAGGTATTTCTTCTTTTTAACATAATTTATTTCATTTCTTGAGACTGTCATGCAAATACATTATTCTCCATTTAATTCTCTCCTTCAAATCCTTCCATATAGGCTTCCTTGGGTCCTTCTCAAACTCTTGTCCTCTTTTTCATTCACTGTTACTACATACAAATATGTAAATGTAAACACATATATAATCCCAAATTAATAAATACATCTTTCTTAGTTTGTGCATTGTTATTTGTGTGTATATTTCAGGGCTGATCATTTTGATTAGAAACCCAATTTGTATACCTGTGAGACATAGTGTATAACATCTGTGCTTTAAATTCTTTCAGACTTATATTGCACAATAATCTTGAAGTTCTCCCATCCTCTTGAAAGAAAAGAGAATACCTTATCCTAATTAAAGCTTAATTAAAAGATCTCAAAGACATTTCCAATTGTTCATGTGTCTTTTTCTTTAGGCGACTCACTTGTCCAGTGGTCTTCAGATTCTTTATCGAGATGCCTTTATTCTCCTGAAAAGACAAAATCCTTCCCCAATTAGGGGCAGATTCTCTTTGGGCAACTTATATCTGATCAAATGAAAAGCATCTTTTAGTTTTATAGGTTAGTTTAGACTAAACGGCCATGCTGTTTGAAAAACTATCATCTCTTCTAATTAAAAGGCTTCTCTTGTTCAAATTGAATCTTTATCAATTTTGATGGTGTCTGTAGATTTTATTCTCCTGTGGAAACAAAAGCTAAACTCCTTCCCCAATGAAACACATGTCCTGGTTTCCATTCTGAGGTCAGTACATCTTCAAAGTATATTGGCTGATTTAATTCCATATATTTTTCTAGTATCCAGCATCTCTGCACAGCTGTTGTTCCATTCTCATTAACATTTAGAAAAATCAATATAAATAAAGCATTATACAATCTGTTTCTGGGGGTCTTTATCATCCCTTTCTGTTTATTTGACATATCTTTTAGATTTTGATTCGATCTTTCTATAACTGCCTGTGCCCTAGGATTATATGCTATAACTGTAATATGCTTTATATTATAATAATCAAAAACTGTTTCATTTTCTTAGAGACATATGCTAAAGCATTGTCTATCTTTGTTTATACAGGTATACCCATGACAGCCACAACTTCTAGCAAATGTGTGATAACCAAATCACCCTTTTCCAAACTCAAAGCATTTGCCCATTGAAAATGTGAATAGGTATCAATGGTGTGGTATACATATTTTAGTTTTCTAAATTATGCAAAATGGAACACATCTCTCTCCCAGATTTTATTGCCTTGAACACCCTTTGGGTGGCTTCCTGCAGGCAGTGGTGCTTGGTTTTATAAAGAACAAGTAGAAGCTGCCACATGATGGAAATTGTTTTTAAAACCTTTGCTATTGACATGATTGTTTTATGAAATTATGAGACCTTCAGCACATTTCTAATCAATAATTGATCGATTTCTGCATTACCTTGTGCTAGAAGACCTGGCAGACATATATGGGATCGGTGTGTGTTATGTATATGGGATGATGCCTATTCCTGATTATACCTTGTAACTGAATGTCAATTATGTATCACCTGGTATAGATTCAGCAGTTTTAATATGCAAGACAATACTTTTTGCATATTGTAAATTGTTAACTATGCTGGGAGGTTCTTTAAAATCCCTTAGTACCATGTAAATACATATAATTCTGGCTTTTGGACAGAATTATAAGGGCTCTGATCCATTTTACTTAAATTTTCTGATTTATAAACTTTCTTTCCTGATTTATTTGCATTAGTATAAAATGTAGGGGCTCCAGTTATTGGTGTGTCCCATACAATGTGTGGAAGGATCCAATTAGTTTTCTTTATGAGATGAGTTATCTTGCTTTTGTTATAATTGTTAATATTTTCCAGAAAATTACTACAAGCTCTTTGGAAAGGTTCAATTTCTGCCCATAATTTGTCAATTTTATCATTATTAAAAGGTATGACAATTTCTCTTGGATCTATTCCTGCTTATTGATGAAGTCTCAATTTTCCTTTTAGAATAAATTAAGAGACATTTTCCATATAAGCTTTTAATTTTTTACTTAGGTAGGTGGAGAAAATAGAACTGAATGCTGGGAGGAAGAAGGGCAGAGTCAGAGAAGCCATGGATCCTCTGCCTGAGATGGACGCCAGTTAGACTCTCTGGTAAGCCACAGCTACATGGCGATACACAGATTAATGGAAATGGGTTAAACTAATATGTAAGAATTAGCCAATAAAAAGTTAGAGTGAATGGCCAAGCAGGTTTTTTAATTAGTACAGTTTCTGTGTGGTTATTTTGGGTGTAAGCTAGCCAGGCAGCTGGGACAAACAAGCCCCCCTCCTCTTTACAACACACAGTGAAACTATTTAACATTGCCGGTGAAAGAACCTTCTATTGCTAACTCTTAACAGACTGAGAATTATTACAAGTAGGCACTGTGAAGGCAAATTTTACTCTTTTTCTTGTAAGGTATAGTGAAGAAGCAATCTGTTAATGAATAACTATAAAAGACCATCTTTTAGGCACTAGAGAAGGCAAAGGAATTTTAGACTATAGAAAGTCCACTGCCTGAATCACCTTATTAACAGCTCTTAGACCTGTTATCATATACCATTTTCCAGATTTCTTTTTAACAATAAATACAGGGGAATTTGATGGGATACTTGATTCTTCAATATGCTTAACATTTAGTTGCTCCTGTACCAGCTGTTATTTTCTCTGTTGTTAAATATCATTGTGAATCCCATACATGTTTGTCTATCAACCACTTTAAAGGTAGGGTTGTTTGTGCCTTTGAATGATCAGCAGCTGTTGTGCCCTGTTCTTGTACAACCTGGATGTTTAGTGACTGTTCTTCATAATATCTTGTAATATTTTTTCCAAAAACATGTTAGCTTATGGTTTCTTTCTAAAATTGGGGGAATGTTAATCTGAGTATTTCATTGCTGTGACAAATCAAGTCCCCCACAAATTCATTGCTATGTTAGACACATATGGCTTTAATATTCCTCTCTGTCCTTCTAACCTTATACATTTGACCCATCTCAGGCTCTGTTTTATTTGAGATAAAGTTATGATCCCTAAAAACTGAACATTTACATCTTGTAGAGGCCAATTTGGATGCCAAGATTCAAACAAAATTATTGTTACAACCACACCACTGTCCAACAGACCTTCAATGACAATGTCATTTATTCATAATTTTAATTTTTGTCTTTGTTCATTTATAGAAGTTTGCCAAAATATTCACTTTGTGGTTTCTCCTGATTGTTTTTTTTTTTGCTCTACCTTCTATAGTTGCTTTATTATCCACACCAGTGTAGTGTCTTACAACAGGCATTAGGTTCTTTAATTTCTCTGAGAAGGGGTTTCCTCTACTATGGCAGGGAACAAATGAACCAAATTTGGCACAGGGGCCTGCAATAGGCCCCTTGAGGGGTTTCCTGATGGCAAAGAATTACCTTGAAATACTGTTGTTGAGCTACATTCATTAGTCCAGTGCCTGCCTTTGAAGCACCTCTGCATAATCCAGAAGGGAGGGGCGTTCTGAATGAATTATGCTTAGAAAAAAACATTGTTTCTAGGAATGCCCTGTTCACAATCCCTTTTAAGGTGACCTTGTTTGCCACAATTGAAACACCTGACATTTTGATTTTTTGTCAAGCATTTGGAAATCACCTCTCCTACCCAAGTATCATCATGGTCATGAGATTCAATACTAATTGTATCTCAGATCCATTCTTCTAAGGACACTGATCTTACCTTTAAAGGCCTAACTATCCTTTTGCATTGAGAATTAGCATTTTCAAAAACCAGAGATTTGATTATTATTTGTCTAGCTTCTGAATTTGGTATCATTCTTTTTGCTGCTTATATCAATCTTTGATTGAAATCCATGAAAGTTCTTTTGGGACCTGTATCACTTTAGTAAATGATCCAATCTTCTTTCCTACTTCTTTAATTCTGTCCCAAGCATGCAAAACTGCTGCACGGCATAAAGATTATCTTTCTATAGTACCATAATCTCCTTCTCCAAGAAGTTGAGCTTGGGATATTTCCATACCTCTACCTTTACTCCATTATTCAATAGTCTTAGCCTCTTCTCTGAACTAGGTCTTCCATTGTAATTGTGGACCTGGCACTGAAACAGTTTTTACCAACTCTATCAAGTGTTTAGTGATAATTCTATTAAAAACTGAATACAAATTTAACATTTGCTTCACAAAAGGTGAATGCTTGCCATATGAGAACATTGCTTCCTTGACTATCCTTAAATCTAACATAGGAAAATGAGTTAAGTTAGCTATAACAGAACCTCTGTCATTTGGCAGTCCCTGTAAGGTTACTGAATATATTAAGGTTGGTTGTTTAAAAACATTAGGCTGTTCTTCTCTATTCTTATGAAACACTAAATTTGGCTCTCCATTAAATTCCTCTGTCTTGAGTTGAATATCTCTATGATTTGTATTATTAAGTTTTTCCAAGGCTTGTATCTTAGCACTCAGATTAACCAACCTTTTCAGTAATAAAACAAAAATGATAATTGATAATGCTGATAATGTTTACAATTGACATACCTACACTTCATCTAAATTAGTTATCCTATCATTTAATCATTTCATTTTCAAACTCTCTAGCATAGTATCATACAGAGACCCAATTTCCTTCATTGTAATGGTTTACAATGGGAAAAACTCTCTCTTTTAACTTTTTCCTCCCTTTAAGAATTCTCAATTGACCTTGGGAGAGGGTTTAAGGGGAGGGGAGAGACAGGGAGGGGACCAGAGAAAAATGTAGAGCTCAATAAAAATCAATAGGAAAAGAAAAGAATTTCCAATTGTCTTACCAAATTTGCTGATGATATTGATGAAGATGTGAGGCTTATTGTTGCTGTATATAACAGAAAAAGCCTAACTAGATTTCAAGGCAGCTACCTAGTTTGGTTGCAGCCTGAAAAGGGGGTTCAAAGAGGGCCTGCCAGGAGAGTAGAAAGAAAAACCTGGTAGGAAAGTGACTCTGGTTGTGTGTAGCTCTGGCATATGCCAGTGACTTTAAATCTACAGGCAAATGGCTTTTTTCGTGAATTTGTGCTCCCAAATATTGGGTGTCAGATGTACTATGAGTAATAAAAACCCAGATACAGATATTGAGGTTCAACCTAAAGATCAGAAAATCAAAGCAGTCAGCCATTGGCTCTTATCTCTACCTCAGATGGAAATGGGCAAGATCCTGTCTCCATGAATCCTCAGATGGAAGGCTGAGCTTGAGATCTACGTCCTCCCTAGTGCTGGAACTAAAAGCTTGCACCATCACTGCCTGGCCTGTATGACTGACTAGAATGTCTGCTTTGCCATCTGATCTTCAGGAAAGCTTTATTTAAATCGCAATTGATATACCACTATATGTGTGTTTCAGGAAAACAGTGATAAAGTTCACCATGTTAGGCCAAGCATGCTTAGGATTTACTCTGACATTTGAAGATGAAAAAGAAAGTAGAAGGTAGAATCTGTGCTATTTTAGTTGGAGGTCAGAAACTAGGCAATCTTAGCTGTTGTGGTCTCCAGAAACTTCAAGGGGGAAGGCCTTTCTTGAAAGTATAAGAAATATTCATGCTGAATTTGACTTTTTGTCACAGGGATGCTGTAACAGAAAAGAGCTGAGGCTGCACTTCTGGGAGTCAGACATAGACAAACAGAAACAAAACAAAATGACAATGCAGAAAATCCCTAGAGTAGAGACGATTGTGTTTTATCACTTTAAAAGCTTCCGTTGTTGGGGTTATGTGCTATAGGCTCCTTATCATTTGCTTTACAGCAAGTATCCACTACGTAACAAGGAATACCCTAAGACAAACATGTAGAGATCCCCCTTGGAAGGGGAAAGAGACAAGATCTCCTGTGAAAACTGGGAGCATGGGGGTGGGAAAGAAGAGACGGTGGAAGGGAAGGGGATATGAGAACTTGAGGGAACAGGATAGTCAAGATGGGGGAAGGACAGAGATGGAGAGCAAAGAAAAAGATATCTTGATTGAAGAAGCCATTATAAGGCTAGCAAGAAACTTGGCACTAGAGAAATTCCTAGGAATTCACTAGGGTGACCCCAGAAAAGACCCTAAGCATTAGTGGAGGGGGTGCTGGAACTGGCCTTGTCCTGTAGTCAGATTTAAGAACATCTTAAATGTCACCATAGAACCTTCATCCAGCAACTGATGGAAGCAGAGGCAGAGACCCACAGTGGGAGGAGTAAGAATATGAGCAAAGAGGTCAAGACCATGACAGGGACACCCACTGAAACAGCTTACCTGAGCTAATGTGAAGCGCACCAGCTCTAGCCAGACAGCGAAGGATCCAGCATAGGAACAAACTAGGTCCTCTAAATGTGGGTGATAATTATATGGCTAGGGCAGACAGCAGGGCCACTGGCAGTAGGACCAGGATTTATCCCTACTGTTTGTACTGACTTTTTGGAACCCATTCCCTTTGGATGGAAACCATTGTCATCCTAAATATAGTAGGGAAGGCCTTGGTCCTTCCTCAAAGCAATGTGCATTACCCTTTCTGAGAATGAGGGGGGAAGTGAAGGGAATGGGAGAAGGGGGAAGTGGGAACTAGGATTGGCATGTAAAATGAAAAAAAATAGTTTTTGTTTTTTAAAAAGAAGAAGATAAAACAAAAACAAAACAAAAGAAAACTTCCACTGTCTTCACTTTTGTAGAAGACCTCAGATTAGCAGGAAGACAGTTGCCACAATTTTCTATAAATAAACTTATCCCCCTTCTCAATTCAAGTTTTGTCTGATAGTCTTTCTCAGTGGTCTTGAACTCCACAACAATAATTATTAGATAGAGATTACATGAAAGCACAGAATCAATGTACTCTTCTAAATGACTGTGTTAGCACACAACTTTGACTCTTCATCAGTCAAGATATGCAATTTCGAGCAGTGAGGAAAACTTGCAGTAGTTCTTACTTGCACCTGAATATTATCCTCAAGATGTGCGCAGACTTCTAGCTATCCAGGAATATGACAGCCATCATCAGTCTGGCTATCAGATTGCTTTGGACAGTATTTTCCCTATCTGATCAAACATCTTCATACTTGTCAGTCCTCTAGCAGTTTTAAAGAACACACTGAAATGAGAAATGGATCCATTTCTTTCAAACATATCCTGAGTTGACTGACATTAGAAGAATGTTGAATGAGATTTCTGAAAGCTGAAAACTTTTAAGAGAATCTACATGCTCTCTATTGTAATCTCTGTTTCCTTTTAGTTTAGTGTTTCTCCATTTCTTTTAATATATTCATAGAGAGTCATGGTACTTGCAGTTGAACAAAGATCTCATATACACCAGGTAAATGCTCTAACAAAGAGCTATATTCTGGTGAGGTTTTTTTTTGTTTTCTTTTTTGTCTTTTTCTTTTAAATGTCACACTTTATACAGTGTATTTTAGACATAGTCATTTCTCAGTTCCTTTCTCTACCTCCTGCTTACTTCTCCCAAACATTCTCCAAACCCCTCTGATTTCATGTCCAATTAATAATTCCCACATGGATGTCAGGAGGTATCATTCACTTAGGAATAGCCAACCTATTGCAGTCAAAAGTCACACACTGCCCTCCAACAAAAGTGATCCTTCAGCAGCCTATAGCTCTCCTTAGCTACTCAGCTAGATGTGAGCTCTCTCCCTACTCTTTTCTGGAATTTTTAAATTGTTTGTTCTTATGGAGGTCTTATGCAGATAACCACAGTGCTGTGAATTCATGTTTGCAACACCAAGAGGCCATACTTTCACAGCACCTATCCATATCCTCTGCTTTTTCCATTTGTTCTTCCCTTCTTCCTCATTGTTCCTGGAGTCTTAAGGAATGGAGTGATACAGATGTCCTATGTAGAGTGAGCATTCACAGTCACATACACTCATAAATATTAATAGTTATGAATCTCTGAATTAACCATTAGTGTACAGGTTTGAGTATGATCCCCATAGATACATATATTCAAATATTTTCTCCTCAGTTGGTAGTACTGTTTGGCATAGCATTTTGGAGAAGGTGTATTGCTAGGGGTGAAATTTGAGGTTTCAAAAGCCCTTACCATTCCCAAGTTAACTTACTCTCATACCCTGGTCCCATTTCCCCCCTGTGCTTGTAAGCATTGTGCTTGCCTGCCTCTCTGCTGCCATGCTCCCCAACAAAATGGTCATGGAAATGACCCTCTGGAAATGTGAGCAAACCCCAATTAAATGCTTTCATTGTGGTGTTTTGTCATGAAAATAAAAATGTAACCAAGATAGAAGTTGGTACCAGAAGCTGAGATATTGCTGTTATAGACTGGACCATGCTGAGTTGTAGATAATAGACATGTTGGGATTTTCAACTAGGAATTAAGCATGCAATTAAACACTGTAGGTAGGGGTTTAATGGGACACCCTAGTGGAAGATTAACAATTGTAGCACTGAGTGTATTGTGGACGATGGAGCCCCATATCAAGCTCATGAAGTTTCTAATGGAAAGAAATTAACTATATTAGAGATTTTTCTTGAGGCATTTTGACCAAGAATGTACCTGTTTTCCTTAGAACCTGCCTGAGGCTATGTTGGTAAGCTTTAGACTAATTTTATTTGCCATCATATTTTTAAGATAACCTAAAGTTGGCTTTGTTGTCTGTTTATTAGTAACTACTCTTACAGTGGGCTACAATGGAAAAAGAGCAAGTGGAGTAAAAAATAAATACAAAATGTTGTTTGTAGAGTAAAAGATCAATAGAAAATTTAATTTTCTAGGTCCAACTCCACACAGACCTCAAGAACAGCAGTGCATTGAAAGTTTGAGAGTCAGACCAGGCAGCAAACTTTTGAATCTGAAAGCTCCTTCTGAGAGTTTCAATTTTGATGCTGAGTTTGGATTCCATCAAAAAAAATCCCACCACATTTAATTCATCCAACTAATCAGCTGCATCTCACAACCTAAGGTCTTATACTAGAAGAGCAATGACAACGATCATCAAAGATGCTAGTTGCTCTCTTACTTTTACTTTTTATTAGTGAAGGAAATAGCTATTGGGCCCTTCTGCTGTGGTAGATTAAGTTTTAAATACCAAATCCACTTAAGCATTCTAATTTTCCTGCGGTTTAAAAGTTCTTCATCAATACTAAGCCAAAGGTTAGTAAGATCCTGTCTCAAAAACAAAAACAAAACAAAACAAACAAAAAACCATTTAAAAACAAATACAACAAAAAAATCAAAAAAATAAAGTACTAAGCCAGGTAATGCCAGGCATCTTCAGTTTATTCTCTGTAGCTCATCTTTTTACAGATATTTCAGAAAATTAATCAAATAAAGTCCTGACAACAATTTGGCTCTGTGATCTTCAATATTAGCCTAGAATATTATCTGTTCAATAAACCTGTAGCAGTAAACTCAGCATGATCTAGATTTATGATCCTTCTGTCATTATCCCACAACCTTTTCCTGTTTCTGCATATATTACTTAGATGTCCACTTTAATGAATTAAAAAATTCATTCAATTCTTAATGGATACAGTGCATCTCCTCCTGGATAAAGTTTCCTAATTCATCTCTAGGGGACTTTGTCTTTAGTCTAGGGATCAGTCTAAAGGTTATGACAGCTGGCCCCTAAAAGACCGTCATCATTATTTTATCTGGTATCTCCTTTAGGATGTACAGATGGTGCAGGATTAAATCTTCAGGCAAGGGCAAGAAAGAAACTTCAAGGAGTAGGATGGAAGACGATTTCCTCATGTGAAGTGAGTCCATTAGATTCTAAGGATTCAACGCCCTTAACCTCCCTAGGTTTCTGCAACACAGTGCCATCCAAATCACAGGATCTCATTGTTTTCCAACCACTACCTTATTTTAAAACAGTAGTTCCCAACCCATGGATCAATACCTCTTTAGGAGTCCCAGAGCAGATATCCTGCATATCAGATATTTACATTACAATTTATAACAGTAGCAAAATTACAGTTACAAAGTAGCAACAAAATAATTTTATCATTGGGGATCACCACAACAGAGAAACTATATTAAAGGATCAAAACTGATCTTGTCTATTTCCCATTTTTAGGTGGATCTATGTGTGTTTTTCTTAGGGTTCATCTTGTTACTTAGCTTCTCTAGGATCATGAACTATAGGCTCATTATCCTTTGCTTTAAAACTAGTATCCACTTATGAGTGAGTGCATACCATGTTCATCTTTCTGGGTCTGGGTTACCTCACTCGGGATGTTTTTTTTTTCTAGTTCCTTCCATTTGCATTCAAATTTCAAGATGTCATTGGTTTTTTTTGTTTGTTTGTTTGTTTTTGTTTTTTTTTCCCACTGAGTAGTACTACATTGTATAAATGTGCCACATTTAATTTGCCCATTCTTCAAATGAGGAGCATCTAGGTTGTTTCCAGGTTCTGGCTATTACAAATAATGCTGCTATGAATATAGCTGAAGAAATGTCCTTGTAGTATGATTGTGCATCTTTTGGGTATATGCCCAAGAGTGGTATTGCCGGGTCCTGAGGTAGGATGAGTCCCAATTTTCTGAGAAACCACCATCATGATTTTTAGAGTGGTTGTACAAGTTTGCCTTCCCACCAGCAATAGAAGACTGTTCCTCTTACTCCACATCCTCTCCAGCATAAGCTATCATTGGTGTTTTTGATCTTAGCCAATCTGACTGGTATAAGATGGTGTCTCAGAGTCATTTTTAGAAGCATGGGGGTAGGAGGAGAAGGGTGGGTGGAAGGGGAAGAGGAGGAGAGAAGGGGACAGGGGAGGGGAACTTGAAGGAATGAGATAATCGAGATGGAGGAAGGACAGAGTCAGAGAACAAAGAAAGATATTTTGATTGAAGGAGCCATTATGGGTCTAGGAAGAAACCTGGTACTAGAGAAATTCCTAGGAATCCTCAAGGATGACCCCAGCTAAGGGTGCCCAAACTGACCTTTCCCTGTTCAGATTGATGACTATCTTAAATGTCACCATAGAATCTTCGTCCAGCAACTGATGGAAATACAGGCAGAGACCCTCAGTGGAGCACTAGGATGAGCTCCCAAAGTCCAGTTGAAGAATGGGGAAAGTGACAATATGAGCAAAGCGGTCAAGACTATGATGAGGACACCCACTAAAACAGTTAACCTGAGCTAATGGGAGCTCACCAACTCTAGCCGGAGAGGGATGGAACCAGCATAGGTCCAAACTAGACCCTCTGAATGCGGGTGACAGTTGTATGGCTGGGACAGACTGTGGGGCCACTGGAAGTAGGACCAGGATGTATCCCTACTACTGGCTTTTTGAGAACCTATTCTTTTTGGATGGATACCTTCCTTGCTAAGCCTAGATATAGTAGGGAGGGCCTTGGATCTCCCCAGAGCAATGTGTCTTACCCTCTCTTAGGGGTAGATGGGGGTAGGTTGGGGAGGTAGGTGGAGGGAATGGAAGGAGAGGAGGGAGTGGGAATTGGGATTGGTATGTAAAATGGAAAAAAGATCATTTTCTTACTTTTAAAAAGTAAAATATAAAAGGATCGCAGCATCAGGAAGGTGAAGCCAGATGCTTTTCTGTATCCTGCCCAGGTCCACAGCTGCTTATAAAACAATCACTTAGAGACTTAATATTAACTATATTTGTTTGACCAATGGATTAGGATTATCGCTAGCTAGCACTTACAAGTAAATTAACCCATTTTTATTAATCCATATATCACCATGTTGCCCATGGTTTATCATTAATGCTCTGGTATCTTACTTCTCCAGTGGCAGCTGGTGTCTCTCTCAACTCTCCCTTCCTTCTCCCTGTATTCAGTTTGACTTCCCTGTATAGCTATATTCTGCCTTACCATAGGCCAAAGCAACTTTATTCATCAACCAATAAAAGCAACACAATTCACAGTGTACAGAAGGACATCTACTTCGTTTTCCCTTCTCTGTCTAAAAAAGGAAGGTTTTAAACTTATCATACCAAAATTAAATATAACAAAATAGCTATCAAGTAATAATTACAGTTATAATATTTAGTCTATTTTTATTTGGAAAAAATAAAGAATATACGCTGTCATCTATCCTACCCTTGAGAGTCTAAAGTTTCATATCTAATTTATCCTTTATCATAACTAAGGAAACTATAATTATAACTATCATGTCTTCAATTCCATCGAAGACCCCCAAAGGATATTACAGTATCTAAGTTCACAGGAAGTGCAAGCAAACAACTTCCAAAAATGCAAGAAATAACAGAAACAGCTGGCTCCCTGGACAGTCACCCAAAATTTTCTGTAACTTTGGAGCAACTATCTTCAGTCTACAGGCTTGGAGTTTTCTGGGAGATTTCTCAGTGAAGCACGAAATTAGAAGGACTTTCCAATCTATTTTGGCAAAACTCATCAGTTACAATCTTCTGTGTCCTGCAGAATAGCTGGCAGACTGTTTCATGAAGCAAGAACCCTGAAGCAGTGTCCCAATTTGTTTTGGCAAGTTCAGAAGTCATTTTCCTATGGGTCCTGCATATCCAGGCTATATCAATCTGTCCAGGCAAAAGCAGTTTCCTGCTCAAATGGCTAGCCTTGTGGCACTGAAATCCAATTCCATAGGAGCTTCTTCAATGTCCATCATCCTCTTGAAGCAATTGGTGCTGCAAGGTACAGATGTGTCTCATTGTTGAGAAAAGTCTAAGTTCTTAAAATATATTAAATGTTTAAATTCTTTAGGTCTTTGAATTGTTTGAAGGTTATGTATCTATCTGAAATATATCTCTGCATAGCTAGAAAGATAGAAAACCTAAGTACCATAAGTTTGACTATTATAGATAATTATTAATTTTTATTTCTTAACTATACATTATATTTTTAAATGAGCTGCTTAAATACAATACCCCTAACATGAATAGAAATACACATATGATATAACAAAATTGACCTTAAATTTGTGTTAGTAAACCAAAATCCATACCAATATGAAGCATTTTGAGGTTAACAGTTGTTTTTTTTTTTTGGATTAAAGTAGATTCAAGAATCTAATATTTTTCATCATTTATATATCATATCATTTTTTCTTTAGAAAGAAATTGACTATGACCATTAATCATTTATAACTAATACCCTTTAAATAAAACATACATTAATAAGCAATATTTTGGGAATTTGGACAGAGTTTTCTATACTATTTCCTGCTGATTAGAAGCACTCATAATCTTACGGGGATCATGAGAAAATTTAGAATTATGGTTAAGTCCTGACTGGTGTATTTTGTGTGGTTGGTCCATTTTAGTCAGTAGCCTTGAAACTGTTGTGGATGTTGGATTACCTGGGTCATTTTTTCCATCAGAGATCTTTCAAGGGGTCTTGTTCAATCAAACCATATTAACCTGAAAGGAATTCACAGCTTCTCATCTTCTATGGAAACAAAAGCAGAACCTCTTCTCCAAAGCAACATATCCTTAGCCCCAAATTTTGAAGTCAAGATACGTTTAAAATATCTATGTTGGTTTAGCTTAGCAGCCCCCACAATCAAATGTCTCTCTATAGTTAGTTCATTAACCATAAAAATATACAAAGAAAATGTAATAGTATACATAATCCAGCCTGTGTATTTTCTGTCTTTATGTGGCTTTTTATACAACTTTTACTTTCTCTTTTAAGACTTTATCTTTTAAAATTGTTTACTTCTTTTTATAATTGACCATACTCTTTTTCCTATCTCTCCCAAGCCTATGTACATTTTTTAAACACATTGTGACCCATTTAGAGGTTTTGTTTGTTTTAAAATCTGTCTTTATTGTGTATCTGTAATCTTTTTCTGATCATTGCTTAACTGCTAAGTT
Organism: Ondatra zibethicus; assembly: GCA_004026605.1. NCBI lineage: Eukaryota > Metazoa > Chordata > Mammalia > Rodentia > Cricetidae > Ondatra > Ondatra zibethicus. Next base: position 6,902 of record PVIU01011653.1, on the reverse strand, counting down.
GGCCTGGCTAGGACCAAAGTGGCTCAACCTTGCTCAGCTTTACAATATAGAAGAGGTTACACAGGAGAGTCATGCTTAGCCACCCAACTCTAGAGTCCATACTACCACCAGATAGCATGCACTCAACCCACAAACCTTCTTTGTCTGTTAAGTAAAAGTGAAATCCACCATGCAGTGCATTGTGTGGCTTGGAGATGCCTCTGTGTACTGTGGCAGGAATTCACCATGCTTACCAAGGTTTATTTTGGGGTTAATCCCCATTAAACCTCTCAGGATCCAGCTTAGATTTGTAATAGCAGGTGAAAACCTGGCTAATCAGATCTGAGGGTAAAGGAAATAAATCAACTCAGTAGGTTTCTTCTGCTTGTTCTTTATTCTTTGGGTAAAAGACAAAGAGAAGGGGTTATCTACATGGTGTTTTTAGTTTATATACACATGGTTAAAAATTCCATAGGCACAAACAGCGATATCAATGTTCATTCCAGAATCATAAAAAAGTATGTAGAATCTGACAAAGCAGTGCTCCAGCAAACCACCCAGGAAGGATCAGCAAGGGGAAATACCTGACATTCCAAACCTTTAGATAAGGTTACTAAACCTCTCTGAATCCTGGACTCACCCACACCCAGACATGCTCGTCTTCCTCTTTTTGAAATTCCTACCAGGTCTGTTAGCAAGGATAATTGTAGGGGATTTACTTTATGTAAATTTGGCTATTGGAACAAAGAGTGGATATTATTGCTTTAAGGCCCCATCATGTGGGTGAATGTGGGAAGGTTAGTCCATTGCCCATGCAGGAGGAGGGGAAATTATACTGCTGACATATTTCCAGAATGAGTCCCATTTTGAAGGGAGAAATGATATGATTTCTCAAGATTTTATGGAATTGACAGTGTCTTATCCAAAAGACATATGTTCCTACAGCTCTGCTAAACAGGTTCTTCATATGGAGTGTACATATATACTTCCTGTGGATCTGTCATTTGTTTTATGAGCTACATATTTGCTGTATATTACTTGTGGACTCACCACACATGCTGTGTTCAAGTCTGAATGCTGTAGCATCTATACCATGGTCCCAAATGAGGACACAATTAGAAAGCTGTTTTTGGCTCCATTTATGCGTTCTAAAACCTTTTTCTTTTAGCTTTCTCAGATCTTATGTGGAAATTTGTGCCCCACCTTGGGTGCCAAATGTAGTCATAGGCTTTTCTGCATCCTGCCTGCTCCTGTAGTGCTTATAAAATAATCACTCAGAGCCTTAATATTAACTATAATTGTTTGGTCAATGGCTCAGGCTTACCATTAACTAGTTTTTATATGCAAATTAGCTCATTTTTATTAATCTTTGTATCACCATTTGGCCTGTGGTTTAGGAGTAATGCTCTGGCATCTTACTCCTCCATTAGCTACTGGCATCTCTCTTGACTCCACCTTCTTTCTCCCTGTATTCAGTTTGGCTTGCCCACCTAGATATATTCTGTCCTGCCTTAGGCCAAAGAAGCTTTATTCATCAACCAAGTAAAACAATACATATCACATATTCATACCATAAAGAAGAACATTGCACATCAGGAAGATTGGAAAACACTGCTTTAACTACTGAGATCTTTACAGTTTGATTAGTCACACTTATAGTATAACTGAATACACTCAGAATTTTCTCTTGTCATTATTTACTAACCAGTTTACTAAACAGTAGAGCAACTGTTTGTCTGATATTTATATTACATTAATTATGACAAGTGCCTTAGGGTTTAATTTCTTTGAAAACACACCATGACCATGGCAACACTTACAAAGAAAAACATTTAATTGAGACTGGTTTACACTTCAGAAGTTTAATCTATTATCATCATGGCAGAATATAGACAGACATGGTGCTGAAAAGAGTGTTGAGAGTTCTTCATCTTGAGCCACAGGCAACAGCACACGACAGTGTGCCTCACTGGGTGTAGCATGAGCATGTAAGGCCTCAAAGCTTGCCTCCACAATGACACACTTCCTCCAACAAGACCACATCTACTCCAACAGGACCATGACTCTTAATAGTCCCACTCCCTATAGGCCAAGCATTTCAAACACATGAGTTTATGGGGGCCATTCCTATTCAAACCTCCACAATAAGTAATCTAAAAAAAGATAGACATAAAGCTGTGGCATAGCATTTGTCTATGCACATGGCCACAGGTTTGACCCTTAGTATCGCAAGCACTAAGTCATTAGAAGTTGTTTTATGCCCTTGTATTGTTTGCTCTGTGACCAATCTTTCCACAGTTTCTTTGTCCCTTTAATAGATTCAAATGGAGATTTATCTCATGGAACAGGCCTTAGAAAAACACAGGAAATGGTTGGTTACCCCAATGATGTTCATGACAAAATAATTGGCACCAAGGTACAAATCATACCAGGACAGTCATTGCTATACCTTCCATAGCTTCCCAGAACTAGCTGATAAGAACATATGGGTGAAAACATCACCCATTTTGGTTGGAAGATATAAAGAAAATAAGCTGAAAGATTCCTCCATGCTGACCAGCTTTCATAGTGCCAGAAGATACTACATAAGCTACTGGAGGACAAAAGTTTCCAGTAGGCTTACCTAGCTGTGAAACTCTTAGGCTAGATGTTCTCTTTGCTACAGTGTCAAATTGTTATGGGAACAACCATCTACTCTCTGATTACATTTGAGTCCTGCTCCACAGAAGAGAATGCATACATGGTTCCATAAACCTGGTCAGAAGTGTATGTTTGGGGAAGTCATAGGCCCTAGTGGAGAGCTCAATAGTGTTGTTTAGTAAAACAAACAGGCATCAAAAATCCCTTCTAAATATCTATATTGATGCCCAATTACAAATCCTACTGTCAGCCTTAAAAAAAAAAAAAGTTTGCTCTCTGAGCTTAGGGAACTGTGGAAGATGGGCAGAGAGATTATAAGATTAGGAGAGGAGCTGCATAATGCCACCTCTGGGTGGAACACCGTCTTTGCAATCCTTTGAATTCACAACAGCTGTAGTTACTTAAATAAACCTTCACAAGATTGAACCTGTCATCAGTCAGTATGTCTGTAGACATGCCTCCACCCCTATCTCTGCTAGTCAAACTATTGATTATTGAAAGACTCTGGGAAGGATCAGTGATCGTCTTCAGTTGTGTGCCCACTGGTGTGCCCACTAAGCTCCAATGGACAGTTCCAACTCCCAGTCACACAGAAGACTCTGTTTAAACTCAGTTGGTCACAAAACAAAACAAAAATATACAATTATGGGAAAGAGATTTGTAGTGGGGGCGGACTGACAAGACAGGATGTAAGAATAAGGAGAATACATTCTATACATCTATAAAAATATCAAGAATAAATTTAATTAATAAAAGACAGGACCCAGCATTCTCCCAAGTGGAAGGCATTCATTCCAAAGATATTAAAGATCTACCTTCTTAAAGCCGAGACAGCAAAACACACACAGAGAGAGAGAGAGAGAGAGAGAGAGAGAGAGAGAGAGAGAAGATAGATGGATGGATGGATGGATGGATGGATGAATTTATGGACAGATAACAGGATGGATGGATGGACATATACACAATAGATAGATGATAGAGAGAGAGAGATAGAGAGATAGAGAGATAGAGAGATAGATAGATAGATAGATAGATAGATAGATAGATAGATAGATAGATAGATAGATAGATAGATAGATAGATAGATAGACAGACAGACAATAAGTTGTATTGTATTTTAGGAAAGAAAGAGACTATAACAAAAATTTACAAAATAAGAGAGAAAAGCTCGATTTTCCAAGGTTGAATGTAAGGTAGGGTGGTGATGCTCTAGAGAGTTTTTGTCTCAGTTCCCCATAAGTCTGAGACTCTGTGTGAAATAGTTGTCATAGCCAGACAGACAGTAGTAGTCAGCTTCATCCTCAGCTTGCAACCCAGAGATAGTTAAGGTGCCAGAGTTGGAGGAGCTGTCCTTGGATCCAGAGAACCTGTCTGGAACCCCAGAGGGTCTTTGATCATACTTGTAGATGAGCAGACGGGGTGCACTTGCTGAATGCTGCTGGTACCAGTATACATAATTGCTTTCAATGTTCCCAGTGCTGCGGGTGCAGGAGATGGTGATCTTCTGCCCCAAGGATCCCGATACAAATTGGGGCTGGGTGAACACAACCTCAGCCCAAGATCCTGAGCGGGTAGAATGAAACAAAGTATTAGTGAGAATCAGGCAAGGCCAATTTCTAGGTATCTGGGAAGAGACTACCATTTCTCTTGTTCACACCCCCAGAACCCCATGCAAACAGCCACCTGTGCAGTGAGCAAGGAAAGTGAGGAGAACTGGAGTCCAGGTCATAGTGGAAACACTCGAAAGTTCTCCTGGAGCCATACAACCTATTGAGAGGCAGTCACTTCTTATCTGTCACTGTCCTCAGAGGGGATGATCTCTATGCAAATATCTCCTGTCCTGGAGGCTGTGAAAACTCCTCCTTCAACATTACCCTAGGCTCCAGCTGAGAAAAAAAAGTTAGAGAAAACTTACTTTTTCATGCACAGAAAATGCTTCTGGGCAAGGAGAAATCAGCTGAGATCCTGGCAAAACAAAGCAATTCTGTGTCTGGTAATGCCCTCTGGTGGCTAGATGAGACACCGATTCAGGGCAGGTGCCAGTGCTCAAGGTTTCTGCCCTCTTTAAAATACCTCTGACAGAGATGAAGGTAAGGACAGAGATATCTTGATCAAGGGTGCTATTATGAGGCTACCAAGAAACCTGGTGCTAGAAAAATTTTCAGGAATCCACAAGGATGACCCCAGCTAAGACCTTAAGCAATAGAGGAGAGGGTGCCCAAACTGGCCTTGCCCTGTAGGAAGACTGATGAGTATCTTAAATATCACCATAGAACCTTCGTCCAGCAACTGATGGAAATAGAGGCAGATACCCTCATCAGAGAACTGGACTGAGCTTCCAAAGTCCAGTTGAAGAGTGGGGGGGAAGTGAGAATATGAGCAAAGAATTCAAGACCATGATGGGGACGCCCACTGAAACAGTCTACCTGAGCTCACCAACACCAGCCAGACAGTGAAGAATTAAGCATAGGACCAAACTAGTCCCTCTGAATGTGGTTGACAGTTGTATGGCTGGGGCAGACTGAAGAGCCACTGGAAGTGGCACTGGGATTTATCTCTACTGCATGTATTGGCTTTTTTGGATCCTATTCTCTTTGGATGTATACCTTGCTCAGCGTAGATATAGTAGGGAGGGCCTTAGACCTTCCACAAAACAATGTGCCTTTCTCTGTCTTAGGATTAGATGGGGGTGGGGTGGGAGGGTGTGTGGCTGGAAGAGGAGGAGAGGAGGGAGTGGGAATTTGGATTGGTATTATTTTTTAAAGAAACCTAATAAATAAAGTAAAAAAATAAAATAAAATACCTCTGACTTTTATAATCACTAGCCCTAGTAGCTCAGCACAAAGCTTTCTATACAAGTACACCATAATATCTATCCAGAGGCACCAAGAGTTACTACTTCTAATATTCTGGATCTGTTTTTGTTATTGTGGATGGCAAGCCTCAGAAAGAATATGACCTCCACTCTCAACCCACTGCAGTAGATGACAGGATATCTGAAGATGGTGAAATTGAAAAAGTCTACCTCCTCCAAAAGATGCACCAAACAAACTGCTATAAATGAAGCAATTACCTCCAAGAGAAAGAGAGAATACAGATTATAGATTGACACATATTTTATTGGAAAAATGATCTGCATTTAACTGAGTAGGAAACCCGAGGCACATTCAGGGACAAATTTAAGTCTGCACGGTGTCCCTATATAATATTTGGGATGATTTTAAGCCCCAGAATTGTATATTTCCCACTTCATTTCTTAGATCTTTAATTACATAGAAATGTCAATTTGTGGATACTCTGAGAACAATCACTTTGAGTGAGGTAACAAAGAGCTGGCTAGATAAACATTATATGTTGTGATAGTTTGAATGTAATTGGCCCCAGTAAACTCATAAGCGTGGCTGTATTAGGAGGCACGGCTTTGTTGGAGTAGGTGTGGCCTTTGTAGAGAAATTGTTTCACTGAGGGGGCAGACTTTTGAGATCTCCTATGGTAAAGCTATGTCCAGTGTCTCAGTTCAGATCCTATTGCCTGAAGATCAAGATGTAGAACTCTCAGCTCCTTCTCCAGCACTATGTTTGCCTGTATGCTGCCATGTTCTGCCAAAATAATGGACTAAAGCTCTGAAACCGTAAACCACACCAATTAAATGTTTTTCATTTGTAAGTGTTGCTGTGGTCTTGATACCTATTAACAACAATAGAAACACCAACTAAGAAACATGCTTCTCTCATATGTGAACATTAGCTTCCAATCTTCAGATATGTATGTTTATGTAGAAAATCCATATGGGTCTAGACATTAGTACAGATCTATAATAGAGAATTTCAAAGGAAACAAGATGGAACTCAGTGGTATAAAAAGTTAAAGGAGAATAATAAAAAAGGGATGGCTAAATTAGTGTTGGGAGTAGAAAGGCAGTAAAGAGAAGGGAATAGAGAGAGAGATACATAGCAATAAAGGCATTTTTAAAAGGGCATATTGAAACCTAATGCTGTAGAAGCTTTCTAAAATATTTACATATGCATATGTTTTAAAAAGACTTAAAATGGATAGACTTGTGGACATTAAATAACAGAGAGATCAACCTGCCAATCAACAAGCACACAAAGGAGGTGCATGGACAATATTGAGACACTGAAACACTAATGGCCAATAACTATTTTTTTTATGTTTCCTCTTTTTTTTCCATACATTGTTTTGTTTTATTTTTTCCATTCAAGAACATAATTAAAGAAATAAAATTTTTTTTTCCTTTCTTCCCCTTCTCCCGGTCCCCTCCC